>JAGKTI010001975.1:0-16086 GCA_018397915.1 Birgus latro | reverse complement strand
TGTAAGTTGTCTATGTTTTTTCGACTGATTAAGGACAATTTTGCACCGCTGAATCCGAAAATTACATCCGTTTCTGTCGATTAGGTCAGGTTTTTGTGCTAAGTTGATTTTTTTTTTTTAAATCCGTTCTTCTGACTAAATCGATTACATTTTTGTAACATTATCGGTTGATTTTTGTTAATATTTCTCGTCCGAAATAGGTTTATAAGAGAACAAATCGTTTTCTAACACAATTTATTAATTAAATGTTACAAAAATAGATTACTGTAAATTGAATAGCAGACATTGATAAAGGTAAGTACATGTAAATTGCATGTTACATCATCATTGTTCAAAATTCAGGGCTTGAACTTCCGTTTTTTCAAAACTCTAGAATGCTCAGTGGCAGGGATGTCTCTCTTCAGAGTCCAGCAGTAATCAACCATCATGACTGCATCCCAGCATCCCTGATACCTGGTCTCCATCTCTTTCATGTCCTGATGGAAACTCTCCCCCTGCTTGTCACTCATTGATCCCAGATTCTCAGGAAAACGATCCATATGTGAGAATAAGTAATGTATTTTGATGCTCATGTTGCATCCGAGGTTTCTGAAAGCAGTCAGCATATTGGTGACAAGTTCTGCGTAGTTACTGGCCTTGTTGTTGCCAAGAAAGTTGTTCACGACCGGAACAAAAGCCTTCCACACTTCCAGTTCCTCTTCGTTCACTGAGTTTTCAAACTCTGGATCTCTTATGAGCTTACGGATTTGAGGACCATCAAAGATGCCAGCTTTCAACTTCTCCATGGTCAATCCTGGAAAAGCCTGGCACAAGTAAGTGAAGCAGCAACCATGCTTGTCCAGAGCTTCGGTGAACTGCTTGATCAAACCGAACTTGATGTGCAGTGGTGGGACGAGTATCCTGTCTCTGTCCACCAGAGGGTTGTTGATGACGTTCCTTGTTCTGCAAGGCACCAATTCCTCCCGGACAGGCCAGTCCTTCTTCGTGTAATGCTGAGCAGTGTCCCTACTATCCCACATGCACAGGAAGCATGGGTACTTGGTGTACCCGGACTGTTGTCCCAACAAAAAGTTCACCATCTTCAGGTCAACACAAATAAACCACTCATGCTGATCATAACGAATTTTCACCAGCACATACTTCACCGCTTCATACTTCTCCTTCAGTGTAGTCGAGTGAGCGAAGGGTACAGAGGCAAACTGGTTGTCGTTGTGCAGCAGACACATTTCAGCGATCGCTTACTGCTGTCAGTGAACAGTCTCCAATCTTTGGGTTTGTACTGTGGCACTCCAAGCTTGTGCAGAAGCTGCGCAATATCTGTACAGTACACCATGTCCTTCTCTTTAGAGAAAAAACGAAGGCACTCTTGATGCCTGTTGCGATAGAAGGTGATGCGAGCACTGTCAGAGAGGAGTTTTTTTTTCCCATTAATCTGGATGCCAACAGTTCGGCAGAGGACTTTGACAAGCTGAGATCGCGAACTAGATCATTTAGCTCCTGTTGGGAAAAAGGATGTGGAGCATCATCGTCAAGAACCACTTCTTCTTCATCTTCTTGAACACTGGAGGAATCTTCTTCACGAATGTCAGGAAGTTCTCCAAAGACAGGTACTGGAATTTAATCACAATGAGCTACAGGACGACGTGCTGATGAAGATCAGGAAACTTGAGGCTGCTCCGGTTCTTTATGTTGATCCCAGTCACATCAATAGCGCAGAAGTAGCAGTCAGTGCCATGGTCCCTCCAAACCATGGGAATTCCAAACTTCAGACAACTCTTCTTGCCCTTAGTCCACTGACGCAGATACTCGGTGCATGTCTTGCATACCATGTGTGGCGCCCAAGCTTTATCCTGGTCACCACGTTGAATACCAAAATAAGCATGGTAAGCACGCTTTATGAAACATGTGACTGGATTCCTGTTAGGAACTATAGTGTATACGCTGTAGATGTAGCAGAATACATCGGGCTAATTTTTGCAAGATCTTCTGGTCGAAGCCATTTCATTCACCAGTAAAATAAAAATACCAATTAGTCATAAATTGGCGTATGTAAACTCTTCAGAGTTCGTTTATTTCAAAGCAATAAAAAAGACTTGCATCATATAAAGTGAAAATACCCGTACATGTAAACAAAAGCGTCAAAAACAACATGTGGCCATAGCTCAAAAAGTTGACCTGATTGAGCAAAACCAATATGATTTTTGGATTCAGCACATCAAAATTGTCCTAAATCAGCTAAAAGAACTTAGACAATAAATTTGGTGTTGACCAGTGTAGTGCACAAATACTGTACGATTGGTTTTGGGCATACTTTTCCATGGACATAGCCTGAATGAATTTCTGCTGACCTAGATCCACGATATCAATCAAAAGTGACTGGAAGAAATCTATATTGCCTAACACCGTCTTGAATTAAACTATTTGGAAAAGAATATGTCATGAATTAGGTACACTGACAAGGGTTTTCCAAGCTGACGTGAATAGATTTGACTGGTCCTGATCATTTGTCAGTGGCTATGGAGACCCTGACTGGACCCATCTCAGCCTGAATGACCTTGAACCGCTCACGAACTTAAATCGATATGAAAAGCCTGAATGAATCTCACTGAGCTGAGTGACCCTAAACAGATCTCGAAAACTTAACTGAACCCCTTTAGTTCAATGCTGACATGAGATGACCCGACCAGACTGAAATGGATTATATGATGGTTCTGACTTGTCCTAGTGCCACAAATGAGGTTTGATGTACCTATCTAGTTCTCATAGGATGTATTTGATCCTGAATGACTTTGAATCGATCTGACTGAGTGTGATGGGTGTTACTGTGGTCCCACATTTACCTTAAAATGAACTCTTTGGACGACAGCCTCAAGATGCACTTTTCCCGCAGTACACCATTTTCCATTCCGGGGATAGAGGAGTTGAACGTTTGTGAGTTAAATTGGTGTTACCGTGTGAAGGCGTTCCTCCTCAGGACAAGATTGAATGTGAAAGCCCAGAAGGCTCAGTTGGTCCTGAAAGGTACTTGCTGATTCAGTGGAGCATAGTGATCTTAGGCTACTAGATCCGAATGAACCTTGATCACTATCTGTCTGAACACGACTAATGAGGGAAAATGAATGTAACACTACATGACGTGGCTAGAATTAATCAGTGAACTAAATTCTTCCTAATTAGTTCGTTATACAGGCACAAAGCAAGTGCTCGCACAATAAACGCGCTGGTTACCGAATGCTTATGTTTTTGCGAGTAATATTTAGAGAAAACGTGAATGATTACCACATCAAAGTATTATGCATCACTGAGGATGATAGCCAAAAATTTTGAGCTTTGTGACTGAGTAATAACTTTTGATACTTTATTCTGACACCAAATCCATTTACTGTGCTGAGAAAGAATCATATACTAAACTAATGCACTGTTGTGTACCGTTCTCAGCATATTGCTAACTTAAAAAAAATAAAACTTTCTTCAGTACATTTTGAGTGGGGGGCAAATAAACCCTCATTTTGTAATATTAAAAATTGTGATACCATCGATGTGGCTTTTTTTTTTTTTTTTTTGATCAATATCAAACCTCGATTCACTTCGTCCAGGCATTCGGATAGCAGAACAAAGTATTGTAAAACGCTAGAGCTGACAAACCACTCTGATTTGTTGTTGTTGTGACCCCAGGCTCATCTGAAAAGCGAACCCCGTGTACTGCAAGCTCAAGTTACCTTCCACCTGCAGTCCGCCTTCCTCCTTTTTGGGGACAGGGACAGGAATTGAGTTGACGGACGTTGTACATCCAGGCAGCAGTTCAGCCAGGTTATATTTGTGCCGCTGCGTGAAAGAGTTCCTCCCCAGCAGCTGAAAGTAATCACAACAGTTTCATGGAGTGCAAGCAAATAACGACAGCAGCACATAATGCTGTACAACAAATTACGTTTCCCATTTTAATTCCCCATAACCCCATACATCTTATACTTTCCTTCTTCCACAACCCCATACACATGCAGTTGTGTACCGGAGTGAATGCTCTTATTAGATGTGTTAGTAATAGACAGAAAAATAAAACATCATCCATGTGTCACCTGCCTCTATGGTCTGATTATACTCGAAAATCAGAGGAGGTCAGAGGAAGGCAAGTGAATAAAGTTTCCAGGTGGCGCGATGAGCTGAGAGGTGAAGTGGTTGGAAGGATCAGTGGTAGGAAGGTGAACTGGAGGAGAATGGTAGGGTGGAATAAGCGTATGGAAAGGAAGCCAGGATGCATATAGAGAAATTCTGAAACAACGAAAAGTACTGGATAATATTCGGTGGGAAAGAATGCATGATATCATACAATATTGCTAATAAATATACATAAGAATAAATTGCAAAGGACACTAGCACGGAAATAAATAACTTGGGAAAATACTGGAACATTTGGTGGTTGCATCTCGAGGTATATTACTGGTTTCTGCCTAACTTAAAAAAAAAAAAAACGTTGTGTGAATATTACTTATTACCTCTCATCCCCACTGAATCTGAAATGTCAACTTCCAAACTCTCCGCACAACAAAGTGTTGGTTGGGAGGTGGGGTGATATCTGAGGAATGGTAGGAAACACAGAGGTGAAAGATTGGCAGGCAGAAGCTCAAGGGTGGGTGAGAGCCAGGAGAGATAGGTATGGCGAATGGATACACGAAGGTAGATGGAAGACAAAGAGGTAAGGTTGGCGAGCCATGATGAGTGACATAAATGTAAGGTTGGGAGGCAGAGGCACAAGGGTGTGTGAGAGCATTAAAGGTAGGAATGGTGCTTGGATACACGAGGGGTGATGGGAGATACAGAGATAGGGTTGGCGAGCCATGTGTGACATAAAGGTAAGATTGGCACTAGATGCACAAGGGTTGGTGGGTAAGGTGTGAGGGTGAGGGCTGGTGGTAGGCATAGATGTATGGCTGGTGGGTAAGGTGTTAGGATGGGGGTTGGTGGCAGGCACAGATATATGGTTCGTGGGTAAAGTGTAAGGGTTGGTGGTAGACACAGAGGTAGGGTTGGCAACCAATGTGTGAGGTTTGTTTGGTATGGTGTGAATGTTGGTGGCAGACACAGAGGTTGGGTTAGTGGGTAAGGAGTGTCGATGGTAGCAAACACAGAGACTGGGTTGGCCAGTAAAGTGGGAGAGTCGCAGTGGTAGGGTAAATGTGTGAGTGTTGGTAATAGATACAGGGGAGGCTTTTAGACATAAGAGCTTTGGTAGCAGACAGAAAAAGGGTAGGAGAATACAGAGAGGTATCTAGATGTATCTTTTCCAAATTTTCTCCGATTTTTTTTCATATCCTCGTGTGTTTTATTTTATATTTTCCGCACTGATCAGGGGGCCAAATTATGTTATTCATAAGCATAAGCCCATTTGACATGTTTTCTGTATGAATAAATTTGTTTATTTTATGAACTGAAAGCATCTTGTTGATTATAAAATCCATGTCTGTAAAACAGTTATTTTTCAAGGAAAGTCATTCTGTATTGTCATCATAGACCAAATATTATGCTGTGACTGCAAAAATACTTCGCAGCCAAATGGAGTCCATTACTTGTTTAATACTCAGACATATCGCTTTACCTAAAATTTACCTGTTAAAAAAAATCACTCACATTTACATTCACTTTCTTGTAAATATACCTACATAATGACTTTGTAGCCAACGTATCAGAAGTGTTTATATCGTTTATTCACTTGTCATTCAATGGTGTAGTCATACTGGATGTATCTGTAATCCACGAAGTAATGCATTAATGTTGTGTGCTCTGGATGCTAACTGAACATGGAATGATAGTTTATCCAGTCATTTCCAATTCTGTTAGAAAAGTTTGATAAAGTTAATGTATAGATAAGCTATATTAACCACAATAGCCTACTGAGTGTGATTTGCGAAATACCGCGCAAAAATAGCAATGCATCTCGCCAAATAAAACTTTCTTCAGTACCAAGCACCTAATCTATTAAGTAATTCGAAAGACAGTAGAATACTTTGGCGGTCTCTCAGTTATTTCAATAGTAACTTTAACAAGTCAGTACCCATTCCCCCACTAAAATGTTAAGGTATAAACATTTTAAATGACCATCATGGATATGCAAATATTCTTGCCAGTAAGCTTTATATACAGTATATTCTACCTTAAAGGAGGGCAACCAGAACGTTCAAGTACTAGAACTTGACTTTTCCGAAATTGCACCACTAAAGATACAGACGGCATGTAAAATCAGTCCTAGACTACTTTTGTTCCAAAAAGCTACAGGTCCAGATGACATTTCTCCCATTTTATTGAACGTTCTTTAGAACTTGCTCCTGTTCTGAGTAAATTATTCAGACTATGCGTAAATACATTTTCAGTCCCTACTTCTTTGAAAAAATGCCAACCTCCACCTAATTCCAAAGGAAAAAAATTCCTCTATTCCCACTGATTTCAGATCTATAGCTATTATATATTCACTTGATAAATTATTTGAACCTGTTAAACATCTTGAATCCAACAGCTTGATTATTGATAGACAAAAGGGTTTTTGGCACTAAAGCTGTACTATTGACAATCTCAGTCTTTTTACTCATACAGTCAGTCAGTCAAATGACCAATATGAAGAAACCCTTTCAGTAGCCTTTGACAGAGTATGGTACCGTTCCCTATTTTCCAAGTTCCACTGATCTATCCTAGCAATAAGAAGATATCAGAAAAAGTAGGTAGTGTACATTCAAATTTCCACTCAATGTCGGCGTGTCACAAGAATCAATCCTGGTTCCAAGGTTGTTCCTCATTCATATTAATGATCTCTATAACCCCACACTTTCATCTAGTGTATGCAATGGATAGGAAGCAAAGTGGACAAACGTGTCGTGTTTGGGGCTCGGAACTGGTCTCAGTGTCTTGGGCAAGTGTGAGGAGGAGGGAAATGACTGTCAGAGAGTCATTTCCCGTGTTTGAATAAACCACATAGGGAACAGCTCCCTCACGCAGGAGTTGGTGCCCCGCTAGGCTAGATTGAGATCATCATCACGGTGTGCAGAGAAGGGGCAGGAAGTTCATTTTCTAGGCAACAGTTACATCTGATAATCTCCTACAGGGTAATGGCACAACCTCATGAAGGTTCCTCTCAAGTTGCCTGGGAGAAAAACACAGATTTCTCCCTTTACCGACTTTTCCCCGTACAGTTTTCCTGGTTACCATCTTCTCACAAACTTTCATAGCAAGGGTGGCACTTGTTCCTATATTAAAACTGAATGTGCAACTGACACTTATCTGAACTTTACTTCTACTGACTTTGATTACTCATTATCTAAACCTTACTATAAAATCTATATACTGACTTTAGTAATCCCCCAATGCCTCACCAGAACCCTACGTATTTGACTGCATATCCACACAGCTGACCAATCTTATCCTCACCCTTACTACTGAAATTACATTGATGGATACTAACATCCATAATGTACAATGGTTACTGCATTCTACGACACTGGTTTAGAATACGAGCTGTTTGCAGAAACGTTTGATCTCACGCAACTGGTTAAACAACCATCCAGAATACGAGGCAGTCCTGACCACAGTGCTTTCCTCTTGAACCTATTCCTAACAAACAACTCAGATCAATACAGGACTGAGGTATTGTCAACACATAAATCTTCCAACCACAATCTCATTAAATCCGTATTCACTAACTGACCCAAACCTCCCCGTTCTGAGCCAGTCAGGGTGACCAGACGGCTCTTTGATAGGGCAGACTGGGATGGACACCGGAATTATCTAGTTGATATTACATGGCAGTCTATCTTCTCCGCTGTGATCAGTTCTACCCAGTCCCACATTGATGACTTAAAACAGGCTGGTATGGAATTACTCTTACCCAGTAACTAATTTACTAAAACATCGGACTCTAAAATGGGTGGAGTGTAACTGTGCCAGGGCAATGACCCAAAGGGTGTTAGGATATAATTCTTAAAAGTTCAAAACTACCGAATCCCTCAGTCACTAAAATTACTAGTAACCACGCAAAGCCAATAGTAAATCTCACCAAATCATACTTTCTTCACAACCAAGCATCCAAACTATTAAATAATCCTAATGACACTAGAATAGTCAGGTCGATTCTGTTCTTTCAATAATAACTTTAACAAGTCATCACCCATTATCCCACTGCAATATTCAGACAGAAACACTGTAAATGACTCTCGTAGAAAAGCTAACATTCTTGCTAGCATGACTGCCAGAAATTCTACCTTAGAGGAAGTAAGTCTGGACGACCCTCTACTAGAAGAACTTGACTCTCTCGAAACTGCTCCTCTACAAATACAGCCTACATACGTAAAACCTACCCTAGACAATTTACCAGGCAACAAAGATCCTGGACCAGATGACATTCTTCCAAAAGTTTTGAAAAAATATTCCCCATAACTTGCTCCTGTCCTAGTTAAATTATTCAGGCTGTGTAGGCTATACGTACGATTTCATTCCTTAATACTTGAAAAGAAGCCAATAGCCACCCAGCTCCAAAGAAGGGGAGTTCTTCTCATCCCTCTGATTACAGACAAATAGCTATCACATGTTGTCTTGGTAAAATATTCGAAACTGCAATTAATATGCACATTGTTCAACATCTTGACTCCAGCAGTTTAATGTATGACAAACAGCATAGTTTTCTCCATGAAATATCCACTAATTATATACTCATCCTCATTACTCATACAATCCATCATTAAGCTGATTAACATGGAAAAACTCATGCAGTATCCCTTGGTACGTCAGAAGCTAATGACAGAGTCTGGCACTGTTCCCTGCTATCCAGACTTTCTGACTATGGCCTATCATCTTTTGTATCAATCATTTCCTCTCCTCTTAGGGACAGAAAGATAAGAGAAATGCTAGATGATGTATTTTCTAATTTACACTCGGCTAATGTCACCATGCTAAAAGGTTCAGTCCTGACCCTAACCCTGTTCCTCATTCATGTTAATGATCTCTTGTCTGTCACTCATAAGCCCATTCACGCATATATAGATGACTCGATGCTCCACAGTTCCTTCACACTTAAACACTCATTCACAGTGTTTATCTCTAACTCAAGACTCAGCACAGCAATCCCCATAAATCAAGAATTACCTAAGATTACTGAATGGGGACAAAACAGCATTGTCGCATTTAATGCAAGGAAAACTGTTTATATCCAGTTAACTAATACATATATTGCTTGTTTCCTATATTACCTTTGGTGCAACCAGTTCTCGGTGTTTCGCTTAACGTTGCCCTTGGCTGGACCTCCAACGTTAGATCACGTGCTAGAGAAACTTGGATTATCGTACAGATTCCGCAGCTTCCTTACTGATGTGCAGTTAACTGTAGTTTACAAAAGTCCTGTGTGCTTTTAGCTCGAATATTGCTCACCCTTGTGGAGCGGATGTGGAGAGATTGCATTTAAGAAGAGACAATCTTCACTGATCTGCGGTGAAACTATGCATCAGATGATGCAAAAACAGACATGTCATATCAACTCAAAATTTCAAACTGAGCAACTTTGTACTCCGTTAGAAAGCCGGTAAATGCCTCCTTATTGCGGACATTCAAAATTGCTCCGTAGTCAGCTGATATATCAGCTGACTCAACAGCTGACATGTTAAACCATCTCAAAATTTCAAGCTGAGCAACTTTGTATTCCTTAAGAAAATCGCTCGGACTTCTCCAAGAGCAGATATTCGAACTTTCCTTGAAGGAGAGAAAGAAAAGAAGAAGTCCCCAGGTGTACCACTTATAGACCTGTTGTTTCACCATAGGTAACAACTGAAGAAGATTCAGAACAAAACTATAAAATTAACAACCCAACAATTACAAATGAATTACCTCCTCTACAAGTTTTTTGGAATGCTACCTCCCTAGCATTATTTTACAGGTACTTTCATGACAAATGTTCAGACGAAATGGCATTCATAGTGCCATCTCTATGCCTTCCCCCGTGCTACATGTGTATCTGGTAGACGTCATGACTGGACTATCACAGTGATCAGAGGTGTGCACTGCAAACGAAAATTCACTTCCAGAAACGCACATCCGCAAACTCAGACCATTATCTTCCTCAATCGCAAATACGAAAACTTCTTGAAATTTGCGGTTCCACAAATGCAAACTTAATCACAAACCATTTGTATCCCTGTCAGAACCATAGCATCAGTTTCATTTTAATCTCGATAGCATTAGAGGATTTATTAAGTTTAAAATGATATTTTTCGTAATCAAAGAATTAAAAATCACCTCTAGTTACTTTACTACAATTATATCTTTATTTTCTCTAGTCTGTCTAACAATAGGTGACTTAATGAGGTTTGGAAATTGCCTGTAGCACTGACTGGGATAAGATTATATTTAGAGTAAAACTAAAATATATTTATAAATATTGTAATATTAGTTTATTAGACTGTTTTTACTAAAAAAACAAGGGTAAATCATGCACTCTTGTAGATAAATGAATTACATTACTATACTTCACAGCTCACACTTGACAAGTTGACACACCACTCCATCTCTAATCTTCGGCTCTAACCTCCTCAGTCCTCACTCCTCAGGCACAGTCAGACTCCTCCAACAAATAAGACAACTCCATCTTGAGCAGGTCCATGTTGCCCTTCATAAAAACAAACAGCCCACAATTCTCAGAGGTCCGGCTGGTTTGCGGGCAGGTTTGCTTAACTGCTAATTTGCAGAAAATTTGTCGCAAACGAAATCACACTTACACAATTGCGAAATTTGCGCTTTGCGGAAGTGATTGCGGAAGTGCTCAGCTCTGACAGTGATATACTGCAGAACTTCCACCTACGATAATTCATTTATTACCCAAAATGATGCACGTTGGAACTCACTTCCCTAGATTAGTTTCTATCCAAACTTCAAACTGCACCACTTAAAGTTTAGTTATTACAGATTTTTTTTTTTCATAAAATGGAGGACAAATGTAATCTTGCACATTTTTTGTTTTTGTTTTATAGTTTTTCCTCCCTCTGCCTACCTTCTAAAAAAAAAAAAAATGCAGTACCCTGGAAGATGTTGTGGCCTTATGTAGGCCGCCACAGGTTTAAAGGCTTTCTTAGGCACCATGGACAATGGTTCGTTCTCGCTATCACTCAACGTGGAAGGAAAAAGTCCAGACCTAAAACAATGGCTTTTAGATAAACTTATAGATAAAGTGGCCAGAAAATATAAATTAAAGTTGGGTCACTTTACGTTTTCCATCATTTTCTGTATACATTTAACTGAAGGATAAAAGGCTGCCGAAGAGAGTGCATAGAAACAAGCCTGATGGCAGTGAGAAAAGAAACGCTAAGACCGAGCTGAGGGGATGAAATCGAATACTTACATTCGGTAAGGCTGCAAATTCGTTGACGTTAGATACTTAGCAATGACTTTTCCTTGGCTATTTATTTTCTTACACTTAATTTTGCATGTTATATATCACTGTTTAATACCGACGCGTTTGCACCTTAACAAACAGGACGATTATCAGCCTTTTCACTTCCATGATGTATTTCCTTTTTCATGCTATTTTCTGGTTCTTGTATTCAGATTAGGAATCATTCAGTAGCACCAAGAATACTATGGAGAAATAGCTGAAGGGATTAAAGTGTGATGAGGCAAGCAAGGCGCTAAAGAACTGGAATTATGAAATATCCGAAACCACCTAGAAATACAGTCCTTGGTCTGTCTGGAGGAAGTAGCGATGAGTGGTTATAAAGTCGTTGTGGCCATTTTTGTGGCGACCACCCTAAATGATCGTTCAGATTGGTTATTGCTTCATCCTTTAGGGCCAGGGGCTAGACCATTCACTTCTTATATATATAAACTGAATATGACTCCTCATAACTCCTGAGTGGCAATATATGAGCAGTGATCCTCAAATATCCCATTATTAACCACATCTGGTTGGTTTACCTTAATCCATTAGACCACCAGACCCTTGGCAATCAGTGCTGTATTTGGGAACCATTTTTATCGCCGCATATTGGATGAGCTTCCAAACAGGGAGTCTGATAAAAGATAATATCTCTATATGATCTACAGCAGATGGGGAAGGTTGATGGTGTGTGCAAGATATTCACAGAAGAAATCTGTGCAGCATGTGAGGTGGACGAAAGAGGGTGCAAGGAACAGCATGGTGGAATAAAGAGGTGAGACACGCTGTGACGCAAAAGAAGAAAACATATTATACTTAGTGGATGTGAAGCTGAAACATGGAGGAAGTTGAGAGACGGAAGAGAATTATACGTGAAGAAAGGGGGGAAAGATTAGTAAGAGAGTAAAAGGCGACTGGATGAGGAATTTGCAATCTTTTTCAGTGTGAAGTGGAGGGAATGTAAGAATATGTTTTGAAAGGAGGTAAAAAGAGTTAAACAGCGTGATAAAGAAGTTAGTAGCAGAGTGGAAGATATAAATTGTAGATTAATAGTGGAGAAGGGAGAAACAGTGGGCAGATGGAGAGAACACTTCAAGGAATTGTTAAACACTGAGAATGAAAGTAATGCGAGTATAGGCGTCTGTGGAATGCCTGGGAGAAGGAGGGAAATGAGAAGGGTGGAAGAGATCAGTAGGATGGAAGTTGTGGAAGCAATGAAGAAAGTCAAAATGGGGAAAATCCCAGGAACTGATGCAGTGTGTGGTGAAATGCTGAAACGTGGTGGAGAGATAGTAGTAGAATGGATATGGAAGATATGCAGATTGGCCTGGGAGGAAGGTTGAGTCCCAGAAGATTGGAAATCAGGTATAATTAATCTCTTGTACAAAGGAAAAGGGGAATAAGAAGTGTGTGGTAATCATAGGGGCATTTGCCTTCTTAGTGTAATAGGAAAGATATATAGCAGGATACTTATTGAAAGAGTAAGAGAAATAATAGAAGAATTAGTTGGAGAAGAACAGGGAGGTTTTAAGAATGGAAGATGTGTAGATCGCATATTCATCCTTAGGTCTTTAGTGGAAAAGTTCCTAGAGAAAGGAAAGAAGTTGTATGCAGCCATCATGGATGTGGAGAAAGCACATGACAGAGTGGATAGACAAGGAATGTGGAAAATGTTAAGAATATGTGGAGTAAATGAGAGGCTGTTGATTGCCGTGAAGAGTATGTATAAGGGTGCTAAGGCTGCAGTGCGTGTGGAAGGTGAATTGTGAGAACTTTTCTATCTGAATGTTGGATTGAAACAGACATATGTCATGTCTCCATTGTTGTTCAATCTGTATATGGATGTGGTTATAGCAGAGATACAAGGTACAGCAGTGGATGCTGGAGCGGCCATAATGAGAGAGGGCAGCATTTTCAAACTTCTTGTTCTCTTGTTTGCAGATGATACTGTATTGTTAAGTGGAGACGAAGGGGAACAGTAAGGTTTATTGAATGAGTCTTGGAGTGTGTGTAAGAAACGGAATCTAAAAGTGTATGTAGGGAAGAGTACAGATATGGTCTTCGAGAGCAATAAAGTCACTGAATGTACAGTGAGGTTGGATGGTGAGGAGATGGAAAATGTGAGTATGTTTAAGTGCTTGGGTACTGTGATGAGTAAGGATGGAAGTTTGAAGTATGAAGTGTTTGAAAGGGTGCAACAGAGAAGAAAACTGCTAGTTTTTTGAAAGCAGTGATAAGGTACTGTTTAGTGAGCATGGAAACTAAAGCAGTCGTTGCATGATAGTACTGTGACACCAACAAAGCGTGTGGAAACGGAGCTTGGACCTTGTTAGAAGGACTCAAATCAAGAGTGAGAGCAGTGGAAATGAGTTATTTGAGAGGAGCAAGTGGAGCTACATGGAGAGACAAACTGACAAATGAGGAAGCGAAGCAGCGTTGTGGTGCGGATGTGGATGTGATAGAAAGAGCTAGGAGAAATACAGTGAGGTGTTTTGGCATGTGGAGAGGATGGAGAGCGAGAGACTACCAAGGAGAGTGTATGTGAGTGAGGTGGAGGGGGGAAGAGGTAGGGGGAGGCTGAGGATGAGATGGAGGGATGGAGTGGAAAGGTACTTAAAAGAGAGGAATGTGAGCTGGGGGGAGGGCAGCGAAATGGCAGGGAACGGCGACATAGAGGTGATTTGTTTGTGGCCATCCACTATGGGATTAAAGCGCCTGGCAATAGATGGACAGATGTATGTTTCCTGCAACAGCTGCAGTCAAATCTAGGATCACAATTCTCTACCGGATAAACTGAGGACAGTGACAAGGAACAGTAAGGTGACCGTGGGAGTAAATAAGTTGAGGTATGACAGTAGTGTAATGCCCACTGTTGTTACTTTCTCCTGGTCTGTTTGGATGAACAGATCTATCGACCATAAGCAAGCAGCCGCCTTCCTGATGCAAACAATGCCCCATCAGAGTCGGAACAGGGTCTCCACTGTAATTTATGGAAGGGATTCTTTTGCTCTCATTGAAAGACACAAGATAAGAGTGAGAAGTGGAAAATGAGTTACTTAAAAGGGGTGTGTGGAGTTATGTACAAAATCCAGCTACTGGGGTGGGGCACTCCAGCCCAGTTCAGTGCCGTCCCTAGCCCGGGTTAATAGGGGGTTGGTGTGTCAGGAATGGCATCCAGCCGTAAAACTGGCAAAAATGAGGAAAGCAGAAGGAGAATGGTAAGGCCACCTCATCCCCTAACTACAAGACCCTCATGAGCAAGAGACCCACCTGGAGAAAGTGGTGGTGGCCTAATGGGGGTGAAGACGAGGTGGGCGCAGAGGTCAACCAGGCCATCTCATCTTCAACCTCTCCTGAGGCCATCTTAAGTTGTGGCCTCAGCCAGAAAGGGTGGTGGTGTTTCTTCAGGGATAAAGAACCTGCTCGTGAAGTGCTGCCTTAGAGTGGTTAACAGACGCAGCTTTGTCACTTCAACATTTTTCCTTCTAAGAATACCACATTTTATCAAAATGTACCAAATTACTCATTTTTGGTACATTTGGAGTATTGGATAATCGCAACATTCCGTGCCCAGATCAAAATATTTACTGCCGTTGTAATAGTTTTTCCATTCGTTTTTGCTCAGTTTACACGCAATCATGGATACAGCAAATAATTTTAGGCCAGTTTGGTTGGGCATTGCCAGGCAAATTTAAATTATGAGGTTAGGTTATATAGTAAACTCTCAATTATCCGTTGTGATTCAGCCAGGCCCTGCGCCAGTTAAAGTGAAGTGCCGGATATTGCATATCCAGTGCAACACTTGGCTTTGAGTTGGATATTGTGATTACCTCCATCTCGACCATCTATCCTAAAAACTTTACCATGAGTAAAAGATGAAAACTAAGCATATCAAAACAATACAGTACAGTAATGATATTGTATGGTAATACTGTACTGTAGCCTACATAGTGTACAATTTTATGTAGTGCACGCACCAACTGTTGGCACTGATGAAGGTTAGAGCTATACACCGTGCAGTACAGTACTGTACTGTACTGTACAGTCACATAATCCCATGTGGTCCAGTGGCGAATGTCTCCCTCTAAGATTACCCCAACTCCACCACCTCAGGCTCGATCTCTTCCAAGGGTGCTGGAGTAGGTAGTGGAGATGGAGTGGCAGAGGGAGTCAGGTGGACGTCCAGTGAGGCCTCAGGTGATGGTGCCATGGCCGAGGTGCATGGCTGAGATGAAGAAGTGACCAAGTGGCCATGGTGGTGCCTGGCTGAGGTACAAACGAAATATGTGAAGAAGTAGGAGGAGGCTGTAGCACGGGCCGAACAGGGTAGTACTCCCGAGGGGAATGGGAATACTGGTGATAGGGAGAGCTGGAGCTCCTGTTTCACTAGCTACCAGACCATCCCCCTTTGCTGACCTTTTCAGTGTGACAGTAACATGGAAAGTAGACCAGCATACTCTCCCAAACATTTCCTCTAACTATCCTATGCACTACACCACTTGCGCTTTACATATTACACAACATATCCCACTGCGTTACAGGGGTTGACGCCAGCAAGGGCATGCGGCCAGAAAACTTTGCCCCCGCTACAGAGTGGCGGACTTTGGGGGGAGGCTTGACTTGGGTTCCGCTGGCAGAGATCATGGGTCCGGGGCGAGATGGGGCTCGAACCTGTGCTAGAGGGTACA
>JAGKTI010001974.1:57800-73463 GCA_018397915.1 Birgus latro | reverse complement strand
TCGTTTCGTTTCGTTTTTGAAGGCTCCAACATGCTTGCATGTGTCGGCCTTGGTCACCTAATGGCGGCTCTCCACGCTGCTCGATCTCTGGCAGCCTCCCTATTCAGTCCCTTAACCCTTAAGTCACATTTAATGACCTCGTCCCATGTCTTTCTCGGTCTACCCCTCCCAACCCCTCCCCCAATATTAACACTTCTCACCCTCTGTAGAGAAATCTAGCATTGCTGAGCCTAAGGTTAGTGTACAGAGAGCATATGGAAAACATGGATAGTGTATGGTGAATCTTGACAAATCCCAAGCATCTAAGCATAGCATTACAGGGTTGAATAATCAGAATGTAGGAGTTTTAAGTCCTGGACTTAATTATGATGCCCCAATTTTTAGGCCCCAAACCAGTGAAGTGCATGGCTATAATGGGAGTCCAATTAAAAGGAAACCTCAGGAATTTGATGGCAAAGTATCTTGCAAAGCTTACCATGCACAATCTGAGTTACTTGCTGATCAGAATGGTTGGAATGATGGGCAGAGGGCAGTGCAGCCTGCTACTAGCTTCAAGGGTGCTGCAATGGAGATTCTTGGCCAGATGTCAGTGGAGGGAAGGAACAGTTACCAGTCCCTAATAGAGGTGCTGGAGCACAGATACAGGACCATGTAAGTACCTGAAGAATACAGAGCAAGATTCCAGAGCTGTGTGGCTCAAGGCGAATCCCTTCAGCAGCTTGCTCTTGACCTAAATTGTATGGCACATAAGGCGTATCCTGGAGCAGCATCTAATTTGATTGTATTTTGAAAAGCCAGGACATAGGAAAGAGGACTGCTACAGGTGGAAGAGGGAACAGGAGAAGATCGGAGGAGGGTGCTGGTTCTGCGGGAAGCCAGGACACAAGAAGGAGGATTGTTACAAAGGGAAGAGGGAGAAAGAACAGAACAGTGCAAGAAAATCTGCGATTGCAACAAAAGGGTGTTGGACATGTGGTCAGGTGGGACACTTCAATTCTGATTCTGCAAAGAAGGAGGAGGATAAGAAGAAGGTGCAGAAGACAAGAAAGCAGCAGAAGACTAGTAAAGGCTGGTGTTAAGGGGCAACAACCAGCCTTTTTTTTCCCCAAGTAGCCCCACCACTGAGAAAATGCAAGGGAACTGTATTTGACAGCATGCAAGTAGATGAAAGACCAGACAGCAAGAAGTGTTCCCTGGTGACTGATTCAGCCTCAGAGCAGACTTCTGTGAGGCCTGATGTGTTATGTCACTGGTATCTGCCTGAGTTATCAGAACAATTGTGTGGCGTAACTGGGCATCACGCAGAACTGAGGGGACCCATGGATGTCCAGATTGAAGTGGCAGGGCAAGAGGCCACGCGTCCAGTCTACATGGCCGAGATGGATGATCCGTGCCTTCTTGGTCTGGACTATCTGATGTCCATGGTACGTGAGCTGGACTTCTGTTCCATGAAGCTCAAGGTCCGAGGAAAGTCAGTTCCTGTCATGGCAGAGAGACATACCAGTTCTGGCGGTGAGGTGAGGGTGCTGTGCACTACAGTGATACCCCCAATATCAGAACTACTGCTCCAGTGTAAGGTGAGTGGCTCTCTTGACAGCTGTCTCGGGATGGTGAAGCCTGATGGACAATGCAAGACGAAGGCTGGAGTGATGGTGGGGAGGACTTTGGTGGAAAAAGGCGCAGGCGAAGTGCCAGTTGTGGTGGCTAATTTCTCCCGTGAGATACAGAAGATCAAAGACAGAGAAGCTGTGGAACTATGCCAAGCAGTGGACCCTCTGTGGCATCAGTGGAAGGCCTGTATAAGGAGTGTAGTCAGAGACAATGGGAATCTGCCAGACCACTTACAAGACCTGTTTTCAAGGAATTGCCAGTGCCTGGATGACTCACAAATGCTGCAGTTATGGCAACTGCTAGTGAAGTTTACTGAAGCCTTTTCCACTGGAGACTAGACTTGGGAAGCACAGATCTGGTGGAGCATTGTATCGAAACCAGGGATCATCGCCCAATTAAACAGCCAGCTCGGAGGATGGCACCAGCCCAACGGCAAGAAATGAAGAAGGTGATGGAAAATCATCAAAGTCAGGGAGTGACAGAAAAGTCCAGCAGTCCTTTGGCATCAACAGCTGTTCTGATAAAGACATAGGATGGCTCAGTAAGGTGTTGTGTGGATCATCAAGCCCTGAATGTTGTGATAGTGAAGGATGCGTACCCCTTGCCATGAACTGATGACACCCTAGATGCTCTGTCAGGTGCCAAGTGGTTCTCCATCCTAGACATGAGGGCAGGATATCACTAGGTCAAGGTTGCAGAGAAGGACAGGGAGAAAACAGCCTTTTTTTATGGGCGGGGTTTATGGCAGTTCAAAGTGATGCCATTTGACCTCTATAACGCCCCAGCTACTTTTGAGCGTCTCATGGATCGGGTACTGGAAGGCCTGCACTGGCAGACAGCTCTCATATATCTTAATGATGTAATTGTGTTTGGGCGAACTTTCAACCAGGAATTGGAGAAGGTGTCGAAGGTGTTCAAAAGGATCCAAGCAGCACACCTCAAGCAGAACCCCAAGAGGTGCTACTTGTTCCAGAAGGAAGTGAAGTACCTAGAACACATTGTAGGCGAGGGCGGCATCTGTACTGTCCAGAGAAGGTGGCAGCAATGAAAAACTGGCTGGTTTCAATTTGTTTGAAGGAGCTATGGAGTTTCCTGGGTTTGCATACCTACTTCTGGCATTTTGTCAAGGACTTTGGAATGATAGCTGCATTTCTGCACAAGTTGTCGGTATAGAGACAGAAGCTTAAGTGGATTGCAGTGACTCAGAAGGCCTTCGATGAACTACAGCATGCAATGGCATTCTCTCCAGTGTTGCCGTACCCAGATCAGAGTCATCCATTCATCCTGGACTGTGATGTTAGTGACCATGGCATTGGTGGAGTCCTGTTACAGAGGAAAGACAACAAGAGTATGTAGTGGTGTATTATAGCAAAAAGCTCAGCCCACCAGAGCAGAACTATTGTGTGACCTGTAAGGAGGTCTTGGTAGTAATGAAGAGCCTTAAGTTTTTCCATCCCTGCTTGTATGGGTCCTACTTCATCATCAGGACAGACCATGCTGCACTTAAGTGGCTGAAGACATTAGCATGCTGGCTTGGGAAGCTGAACCTGCACACCCAAGAGATGCAACACCAGCCCAGAGGGGTACACGGCAATGTTGACAGCCTGAGTCATTGGCCTTGTGACCCAGTTGGCAAGCTGTGTAGTATGAAAGATCGTAGCAAGGAATGCAGCTGTACTGCAGTTACAGGGTGCCAGTGTCATATGAAGAAGACCTAAAGAGGATGCAGATGGATGATACAGATTTATAATCAGTGTTTGAGTGGCTGCAGCAGAGTACAGTGCAACCATCTTGGGAAGAAGCTTCCAGATTCACTCCTGCAACTAAAACCTACTGGAGTCGGTGGGACCTTCTTCATTTAAACAACGGACTACTGGAGCATCAGTGGGAGACACCCGATGGCCCCAGCAAGTATTGGCAACTGGGGGTTCCTAAGAAAATGAGGTCTGAGGTCTTAGAAGAGTCCCATAATTGAATCACTAGTAGGCATCTGAGAGTGAAGAAAACTTTAAGTCAGCTGCAACAGAGGATCTACTGGACTGGCATGTGTCAGGATGTTGAAGAGTGATGTCAGGCCTGTGGTGTATACTGTGCCAAGAAGGGACCCAAGAAATGTGGTTGCGCCCCTCTTCAGCTGTACCAAGGGGGTGCACCAGTGGAAAGAATCACGGTGGATATTGCTGGACCTCTGCCACTCACTGAAGAAGGAAACCGGTATAGGTGTGTCACCATGGACTACTTCACAAAGTGGCCTGAGGCCTATGCCATCACCGATCAAGAAGCCACAACTGTCGCTCAGGTGTTGGTTGACCAATTCTTCTGTTGTTTGGGATGCCACAAGAGCGACATTCAGACCAGGGTAGAAACTCAGAGTCTGCTGTGTTCCATGAGTGCTGTAAGTTACTGAGGATCAAGAAGACCAGGATGACCCCACTAAGGCCACAGTCAGATAGGATGGTAGAAAAATTCAGCTGGACCCTGGGATAAGAACTGGCCAAGTTCTGTGTAGAGGGACAGATGGAATGAGACCAGAAATTACCTGTGTTGCTAATGGCATATCGGTCTGCATCCCACGAGTCTAACAGCTACAGCCCTACAAAACTGATGCTGGGCCACGAGTTACGACTGTCAGTTTATCTGTTAAAGGGAAGACCACCTAGTAAAGAGCTGCCTACCGACACCTCCAGCTATGCGAAGCATCTTCAGGAAAGACTGGCTGAGGTACATTATCAAGTCCGAGAAGCTCTGAAGTTTTCAGGCAGAGTGATGAAGCCCAAGTATGATGCCACGGCAAGTGAGGTGAGCTTCAAGGATGGTGACAAGGTTTGGTTATACAATCCTCAGCGGAAGTAGGGACAGTCACCAAAACTGTACAGCCCATGAGATGGGCCTTACGCTGCGATTGGCTGCCTGTCAGATGTAATGTACCAGATTCGGGGAGGCAGGAAGTCTCGCCCAAAGATGGTACAAGTAAATTGTCTGTGGCAGTACCACGAGCAAGGACAGTACAGCTGGGATGATTCCAAGGAATCGTGCACACCCGTAGCTGAGGACCAAGGAGCTGAAGCATGAGAGGATAGTGGCAGCTTCCCTAGGGAAGAAATGAACCAGGAAGAGGACCAAATCATTCCAGGAGGAGTGGACTGTGTGGAGGAGCAGAGACATCATCTAAAGCAGCATAGGAAAAGACCTGATAAGTGCTATGTTGGGGGTTACTGATTATGTTTGTAAGTCTTGTGTAACTTTGTTGGGACGACAAAAGGACTAAGGAGGGAGTAGCATTAAGAAGCTGAATTGCTAGTTAGGTGGTGCTGGAAATTCCCGACTGTTCTTGTATTTTTCCGTTACGAGTCAGAGTTGCCAGATAGCCCGCTGCAGTGAGTGGAGATACTTTGTAAAGTTACACATTCATTCTTCTCTTGTTTTTTTCTCTATAATGTTTAATTTAGATGATTATTAAATTATGTAATTTAATTTCAGTTTGTATGGTAAAGAATTTAGAGTGCTACGTAATGTACGGAAACTCTAGAATATTTTGGATGTCTCCAACTTGGAAACTGTTGTTGCTAGAAGCAGGTACAAGCATATCCTAGAATGATGGAGTAGCAAGGAAGGTTATTAAAGGATGGGAGAGAGAAGAGAGGAGATTCAGTTTAGTTTGACTTGTGAAGTTAGTGTAGCTCTGGTACTTGTGGAAATCAGTGAAGTGTGGTTGGCAAGCATACAGTGTAATTACAGTACCTGGTAAATAAAGACAACGAACATGAGAAGCCTGTGTTACTACGCCTGAGTTGATCTTCTGTAAGGATCTGCTGTTGTACATCAAACTGACTCTAAGAAGAACGATTCACTGGATGACATCCTTCCTATACTGAACTACTGCTGTTGGAGCCTGCGGCAGTGTGGGACATGGACATAACAGTACATACATACTATTATGGAATGTGACAGAAACACACAAAAACATGGTTAGGTTAACAGAAAGTGATGAAAAGGGCACAATGGCAGGTGACCTGAGATGGGCTTGAGGTAGGGGGTTCTGAGGCATGGTCTCTATCACCTGGTATGAGCTCCTCAAATAGGGCCTCACATCTGAATTCCTCAAAGCCATCAGAAACAGTAATCAGTTTAGACAGTCGTTTGATAAACTCAGGGTACCATGCAAACCGGAACACAGCCAGTCCTGTGTACAAAGGGGTATTTTTCTATTATAAAACCTCACACTGATAGACCATAACTTTATCTGTCTCTCTTCTCTCCCACTCTTTATTTCCTCCCTATTTTCCTCTTGCTCCTTCCTACTTTCCTAATTCCTTTCCTCTTCCTGTTAACTCTATCCCTCTCTTATTCATTTTCATGTCACATCTGAAGATTATAAAAGAAAAAAAAAAAATCAGTAAATGAGGAAGTACACAGGAAATTTGCATCCCTTGCCATATTACCATTTTTTTTTTTTTTACAATAACAGAATAGATGAAGGAAAAACAAATGAATAAAAAAAAAATCCATACACCAGATTAAAGGTGCCCTCCATTCATAAAATTTTTTATAACAGTTGGACTTGAACACCGGTAAGTTGAAGTTTGGGGGGGAAACCACTCTCGGTAAGTGAGTTCCAAGGAGATGCAATTCGGGGAATAAAAGAATTCTGATAGGCAGAAGTTCTGCAATATGGCAGCATGACAGTCCAGTCATGAACACTACTAGATGCCCACGTAGTGCGGGGGAAGGTGTGGAAAGGTGGCACAATGGATACAACTTCATCTGAGCACTTACCATAAAAGTACAGTATTTGTAAAATAATGCAAGGTAGGAAACATTCCTTCTTACTTGTAGGGGGGGTAATTCATCTGTAATCGCTGGGTTATTAATAATTCTAACATTCTGAATTTTGTTCACTTGTTATAGTGCAACTTCTCCACATCCACTCCACAAGGGAGAGCAATATTCCAGCTGAGAGCACACACAACTCTTGTAAATTTAACCTGACAGTGTTTACGTAAGCGAATCCAAGCGATTTTGGCCTCTGTGCAACTGTCAGAAGGGATATGTACTTTTACTCTCTCTCTCTCTCTCTCTCTCTCTCTTTTTTTTTTTTTTTTTATGTGTCCAACTCTGGGGATAGGCTTTACAGCCTGCTATCATTGCTCCTATTACTTCTATCTCTCTCTCTTATTCATTTCTAAGTCATATCCAAAGGTTATAAAAGAAAACAATTAGAGAAAATTCAGTAAAACAGGATGTACACAAGGGCTACAATAGTTTTGATCTCTTTCTATTCCTCACTGTTACTTCTACCCCTCTCACTTATTCATTTTACAGTTACACCCAAAGGTAATTAAAGAAAACAATAAAAGAAAATGAGGAAGTGCACAAGAAATTTGCATCCCTCACCCTGTTATCATTTGCCAAGACAATGATCACACATGCCAATCCAGACAATTCTGACCTCTGTGCAGCTGTCAGAAGGGATACATACTTTTGCTCTCTCTCTCTCTCTCAGTCCAGCCGTGGAGGCTCAAGTGGAATGAAATTTCTGCATAAATGTGGGCTCATTGTGATTTTTTCAGAAGTTTAAAGCTGATGATGATGATAATGGATGAATTCTTGCATGCTGATCCCATGTATAAAGAAAAATACATGAACTGAATCACATGCACTTAAAAATGCCAATGGTTGGATCTCAGGACAAGCGAAGTACAATACGAAGGTTTTCCGGAGTATGCCCGATTATCAGGGTACATCTGTACAGGCCCATCATTGTTGGCAGAAACCAGCTCAAGTGCGCAATCAATTCATCGATTATCAGGGTACATCTGTACGGGCCCATCATTGTTGGCAGAAACCAGCTCAAGTGCGCAATAACAATTTTAGCTGAAAAATGCATGACGAAGGCCGGCATGCAGATTTTCATCTTGGCAGTGATAATGAAAACTGCTATAACCAAGTGTGTGATAACCAAGGGACCACTTTATATCCATAATTATCGTCAATCTGACTCTTAGTCCCGCCTAAAAATGGGTTAAGTAGGATCCAAAACAAGGAAAGAGAAAACACAAACACGAGAACTATTAACAGCATACCTGGTGAAATGGGCCACAGAATTATTCAGGTCATTATCATTCAAGCTTAGGAATCCTGGCTCCATCTCAGAAGCAAAATCATCATCACATATTTCTTTTCTGCATGCATGCACTTCACAATACACTTATTTACAGCTAAGGCTGCAGTGCGTGTGGATGGCAAACTGAGTGAATCTTTCCATTTGAAGGTTGGATTGAAACAAGGATGTGTCATGTCTCCATGGTTGTTCAATCTGTATATGGATGGGGTTATAAAACAGATACAAGGTCGGGCAGTGGATGTTGGAACAGCCCTAGTGAGAGAGGGCAGTGTTTGGAAACTCCCTGTACTGTTGTTTGCAGATGATACTGTGTTGTTGAGTGAAGACGAAGGGGAGCTGCAAGGCTTGGTAGATGAGTCAGGAAGAGTGTGTAAGAAACGGAATCTAAAGGTGAATGTGGGGAAGAGTAAAGTGATGATCTTCGAGAGAAGTGAAGCCAGTGAATGTACAGTGAGATTGGATGGGAAGGATATGGAGAATGTGAGTGAATTTAAGTACTTGGGCAGTGTGATGAGTAAGGATGGAAGTCTGGAGGGTGAAGTGCTCGAAAGGGTGCAGCAGGGAAGGAAGGTTGCTGGTTCGTTGAAAGCAGTGATAAGAAACAGGGAGGTGAGCATGGAAGTGAAAAAGTTGTTACATGACAGTATTGTGATACCAACTCTGACATAGAGCAGTGGAAATGAGTTATTTGAGAGGAGCATGTGGAGTCACATGGAGAGACAGACTAACAAATGAGGAAGTGAAGAAGCGTTGTGGTGTGGTTGAGGATGTGATGGGAAGCGTTAGGAGAAACACGTTAAGGTGGTTTGGGCATGTGGAGAGGATGGTGAGTGAAAGACTGACGAGAAGAGAGTATGTGAGTGAGGTGGAGGGAGCGAGAGGGAGGGGGAGGCCGAGGATGAGATGGAGGGATGGAGTGGAGAGGTATATGAGAGAGGGGGGTGTGAGTTGGGAGCGTGGTAGTGAAATGGCAGGGGACAGAGTGACTTGGAGGCGATTTGTTTGTGGCCACCCCATTCGGGATCAAGGCATCTGGCAATAGATAGATAGACAGATAGAATAATCCACTCACTATCAAGTTAAAAGATGAGTACAAAATTCTTGTTATATGTTCCTCCATACATAATTCATATAGTCATTTTGATCCCTCGCCAGTTCCTTAGCTTTGTCAGCATCCACATCTTGCCCCAATTAGTGCTTTTCTCATACCTGCTTCTATTTGATCGCTAAAATATTCTCTCCATCTCTCAACATCTTCATTGAGCATACTACTATCCAAACTCTGAACTCTGCCCCCAGCCCTCCTCACACATTAATCCTCTGGTTTCTTTCTCTGTCTTGCAGTATTTATTTTCACCATTCCTGTACTGATCACTCAATATTCTAACGCACACAAACCATCAACATTCACCCCCCGCCGCTTTTTTTTTTTTAGCAATATTACCCTGTTTCCTACTCCTAGATTACTGTTTCCCCTTTCCATCCCCACCTTTTCTTGGTAGTTATTTATTTATTTATTTTTTTAAGCATCTTCTGTGTGTCTCTGCCTCATTTCAGTATACACTTATGTCACTCTTAAAACATGTACTGCCTGTCTTTTAACCTTTTTCATGGTTTTAATACCACATACTTCAGCTGCTTCTACAATACACTTCTTCACTTTGGTCTCTCTTTTTTTTTTTTTCCTTCAAAGTTCCAACCATGCAACTCTCCTACGTCCTTCCTTACTTATTCCCTCCACCCTGTCCTTGTCTACAGTGGAGCCCCTCAGATAGCGTTTTTTTTAGTAGTGAATCCATGGATAGCGACAGGAATGAAACTATCTCATAGCGATTAATGCTGCACAGTTAGCGTAAATCCGCTAGGCATTTAACACATAGCGAGCAGGTGGGCAGAGTTCCCAAGGTCGGACCCTGGTAACACTGATAGTGAGTGCGAGTCTATCGTCATTCAGTTCACTGACCCATGTGGAGTGAAAGTACGTATCTTAAGCTTTTCTTATAACTAATCTCCAACTATCTCTCTCCTACCAAATTTTACAGTTTTAAATTTCTCCTTTACCTTTTTTTTTCTTGGAGGAATGCTGGTATCTAGGCAATACTGACGGGTGGAAGGTGAACCTCCCCGCAGTTACCCCAAGAAGAAGAAGAAGAAGAATGTTTGTTTATCCAACCACCGAACATTCATTCAACTTGTCACAGTCTCGCCATTGTTAAAGCTTTTTGTGACCTTCCATTTATTGTCTGGCTACTGAGTGTTCTAATATCATGGCTTCAACTTCGGGGGCAGGCTCAAGTGGTGGTGGTGGCCCAGGGAAAAAACAGGAAGTGCTGGTAATGTAAAAGTGACCGAAAAGGCCAGACAATACATGTGTGGCAAGCCAAAGAAACAATACTGTGTGGAGGAAAAGAAAAAGATAATTTTTTTAATATGCAGTATATGTTTATCTTATTATAGTACTGAAGAAATATGACGTGATACTGATGGGTAATGGAGGAAATTAGGGGTATAGCTGAAGGAGTCCAGGACTGTATTAATTTTTTTAGGAAAGAAGTTTGCCCCTTGGATAGCGATTTCATAGACAGCGGCCATTTTGGTGGACTAATAAGTTCACTATCCAAGGGGCCTCACTGTACCTCACATTTTTCTTCCAATCATCCAGATCTCATATGTCTTCCTGCATACACTGTACAGTGATCCCTTGGGTGTCAGGCACTTGGTTATAGTGGTTTTTGTTATTACTGAAAGATGAAAATCTGCACTCTTGCCACTATTACAAGTTTTCCAGCTGAAAAACATCATCACATACCCAAGCTGATTTCTGCTGACAATGATGGTGCAGTTTATGTGATTTCTGATGACCCTGAGGGATTAAAAGATGAGGCCCTACTCAAAGAGTTAATCCCAAGTGGTGAAGACCACTACCTCTCCATTCCCTAGCCTCAGAACCCCTTTACTTCCAGCCCATCTCAGGTCTCGATAATGTGTGTGTTTCTTCCTTAGTGTGTGTTTTTCATCACTTTCGATTAACCTAACCATGCCTATGTGATAAAAAAGTTAGGAGGGAAGTGAAAGATAAAAATGTTAGATTGATAGTGGAGAAAATGTAAGCAGATGGAGAAAACACTTTAAGGAACTGCTAAACATAGAGAATAAAAGCAGTGTGAGTATAAATGGCTGAGAAATGGCTGGGAGGAGGGAGGTGGGAATGGAGGAAAAGTTCAGTTGGATGGAAGTAGTGGAAGCAATGAAAAGTCAAAATGGAGAATGCCCCAAGAATTGATGGAGCATGTGGGAAAATGTTGAAGCATAGGGATGAGATAGCAGTGCAACAGAATGGAAATGGAAGACGTGCAGATTGACCTGGGAGGAAGGAGTCCCAGAGGACTGGAAGTTAGGTATAATGACAATATTCCACTATACAAAGGTTTTGGGGGAAAAGTGTGTGGAGATTATAGAGGCATTGTCTTCTTGGTGTAATAGGAAAAGTATATGGTAGGACACTTATTAAAAGAGTTAGGAAAATAACAGAGGAATTAGTTGGAGAAGAACAGGGAGGTTTTAGGAAGGGAAGAGGTTGTGTAGATCAAATATTCATCCTTGGGTATCTAGTGGAAAAGTTTCTAGAAAAGGGAAAGAAATTGTATGAGGCCTTCATGGATGTGGAGAAAGCATATGACAGAGTGGGTAGACAAGGAATGTGGAATATATTAAGAATATATGGAGTAAATGGAATGTTGCTGAAACCCGTGAAGAGTATGTATGAGGGTGCTAAGGCTGCTGTGCATGTTGACAGTGATCTGGGTGAATTGGTCTATCTGAATGTCGGATTGAAACAGGGATGTGTCATGTCTCCATGGCTGTTGAATCTGTATATGGATGGCATTATAAAGGAGATACAAGGTAGGGCAGTGGATGTTGGAGTGGCCCTAATGAAAGAGGGCAGCATTTGGAAACTTCCTCTACTGTTGTTTGCAGATGATACTGTATTGTTAAATAAAGACAAAGCGGAACTGCAATGCTTGGTGGATGAGTCGGGGAGAGTGTGTGAGAAACAGAATCTAAAGGCGAATGCGGGGAAGAGTAAAGCTATGGTCATCAAGAGAAAAGAGGTCACTGAATGTACTGTGAGGTTTGAGGATGAGGAAATGAAAAAGTGAGTGCATTTATGAACTTGGGTAGTGTGTGATGAGTAAGGATGGAAGTTTTGAGGATGAAGTGCTTGAAAGGGTACAAGGAAGAAATGTTGCTGGTTCTTTGAAAGCAGTGATAAAAAATATGAACTTAAGTATGGAAGTAAAAAAGTTGCAGCATGATAGTACTGTGATACCAACTAAAGTGTATGCAAGTGAAGCTGGAAGGACGCAAGTCAAGAGTGAGAGCAGTGGAAATGAGTTATCTGACAGGAGGATGCGGAGTTACATGGAGAGATAGATGACAAATGAGAAGTGAAAGAGTGTTGTGGTGTGGATGTGGATGTGACAGGAAGCATTAGGAGAAATACAATGAGGTAGTTTGGCAATGTGGAGAGGATGGAGAGCGAGAAACTAACGAGGAAAGTGTATGTGAGTGAGGTGGAGGGGGGGAAAGGGAGGGGGAGGTCAAGGATGAGATGGAGGGATAGAGTGGAGAGGTATATGAGAGAGAAAGCATGAGCTGAGGAGATGGTAGTTATATGGCGGGGGTCAGGATGACATGGGTGATTTGTTTGTGGCCACCCCTTACAGGATTAAGGCGTCTGGCAGAAGATCGATACTGTAGATAGATATTCTATGTGTGTTTCTGATACTTACTGTAACAATATGTATGTATGTACGTATGTATTTAGTGGGTCTAAATTGCTCTGTAAGGGAATATTTGGGTCTGCACTTGGGATGCCTGGTACTAATTAGGTTAAATCCCATAGGTTGTTGGCTTTTGTTATCGCGCAATTTTGTTATCATGCACCATGCTGGGTGCCAGTTATGCACAATAACCACGGGATCACTATACTGTATTCATTCACAACTTGTTTTTGGTTTACCTTTCCTTCTCCTCAGCACATTAGTTTCTTAAGCTTTGCATGATTTTTTTTTTTTTTAATGCGAGGAAGAAGGAACCAAAGGCTAGCATCCTGTAACAGTTTCTTCCAAGAAAAAACAAAAATAATAAGAAAGAAAGCCAAATTCAAGATCCATTCATTTCAAGATGACTGGATACACTGCATTTGAAAGACTAGAGGTCACAGGAAGTATGAAATATAGAGCGACACAGTTCCAGAGCTGACCTGTTGCATAAATGAAGGACTGGGAGTAATGGTTAACTCTTGCATTAGAGAGTTGGACAGAAAAGGGATGAGAGTTTGCTGCTAGACGGGTGCTATACACCCGCTGTAGAGGTGGAGGGATGCAAGCAGACAGTTGAGAGGAGCAGTGACCATGGAAGTAACGATAGAAAACAGATAAGGATGCAACAGAGCCACGAAGAGACTGAGGTTGAAGGGAGCCAGGAAGTGGAGGAGAGTTAATGAGACGAAAAGCCTTTGACTCCACCCTACTGAGAAGAGCTGTATGTGGGGAGCCTCCCCACACATGAGAGTTGTACTCTACACAGGGGCGAATAAAACCCGTGTATAAAGTCAACAACTGTCCAGGGGTAAAGAAGGTACGAAGTCGGCTTAGCACACCTAATCTCTCGGAAGCAGATTTCACAAAAGATGTAACATGATCTTTCCAAGATAAATCTCGAGTGAATGAAACCCCAAGCAAATTCAAGGATGATGCAGGATTGAGCTGGATATTATTAAACATTAAAGGGTACTCCTGTGAAAGGTTTTGTTGGGTTGAAAGCTGTAAGAACTGAGTCTTTGAAGCATTAAAAACAACAAGATTATTTTTACCCTAGTCAGAGATACGAGCCAAGTCAGACATTAGGTGTGCAATAGCCTCATCCCTTGTTTGTTGAAGTAACTGCTGAGATGGACATTGCGGGAACTGAATGGAAAGGTGACGGGTGGAAACATCAGCATACGAGTGGATAGGGTTAGATGTACAGCTTAGATCATTGATGAATAAAGGGAAGAGAGTTGGTGACAGGACAGAGCCCTGAGGAACACCACTGTTGACAGATCTAGGAGAAGAACGATGGCCGTCTACAACAGTGGCTATACAACGACCAGATAGGAAGCTGTAGATGAAGGCACAGAGAGAAGGATAGAAACCGTAAGAGAGCAGTTTGGAAAATAGAGATTTATACCAGACTCAAATGAAAGCCTTTGAGATGTCAAATGCAATGGCAAAGCTTTCGCCAAAGTCCCAAAAGGAGGATGACCAGGGGTCTGAAAGGTAAGTGAGAAGATCACCAGTCGAGCGCTCCTGACGGAAGCCATACTGACGATCAGAAAGAAGGTTGTGTTAGGAAAGATACCTTAAAGTTTTTCTGTTAAGAATAGACTCGAAAACTTTTGAGACACAGGATGGTAAAGCAATTGGACGATAGTTAGAAGGTTGGGAATGGTCACCCTTCTTTGAGACTTGCTGAATGAAAGCAAACTTCCAGCAAGAGGGAAAGGTACAAGTTCATAGACAAAGGCGACAGAGTTTACCTAAGCAGGGTGTAAGCACAGAAGCACAGTTTTTGAGGACAACAGGAGGGACTCTATCTGGCTCATATGCCTTGTTAGTATTACGGCCAGTGATAGCAGAAAATACATCAGTTGAAGAAATTTTTATGGCAGCCATGAGGAAGTCAGAGGGGGGAAGTGATGCTGGAACAGCACTGGAATCATCTAAAGTGGAATTGGAGGAGAAAGTCTGAGTGAAGAGATCTAGTTCATCAGTAGAAGAAATAGCTACAGAGCTATCAGAGTAGAAAAGAGGAAGGAAGGATGATGAGATAAAGTTGTTAGAAAGGTTTTAGACAAGGTGCCAGAAGGAGCGGGAAGAATTCAAGTAGGAGAGTTGAGAACATTTAGTACGGATGAAATTATTTTTAGCAGAGCGAAGAACAGATTTAGGATGATTCTGGGCAGAAATATAAAAAAGATGTGATTCAGGAGTGGGTTGGCTCTGGTACCTTTTGTAGGCCCTCTCCTTGTTGTGGACAGCATTAGAACAAGCATGATTAAACCAAGGCTTTCTGGCATTAGTCAAAGGATATGAGAAAGGAATGTATGCTTCCATGCTTGAGAGAATAACCTCCGTAATGCGCAAGGCACACACAGATGGCTCCCGGCCATGGAAGCAAGAATCATTCCAGGTGCTGCCTGAGGGCCTCCCAATCTGCAGCTCCAGAGTGCCACAGTCGACATTTCTTTGTAGGGTCCACAATCCGTACTGGAGTGATAGGACAAGTTAAGGTAATAAGGTGATTGGAGGAGCCCAATGGAGAGAAAAGATTAACAGTGTAAGCAGAAGGATTAGTTGTAAGGAAGAGGTCAAGTATGTTGGAACTCTCTCCAAGGCAGTCAGGGATACAGGTAGGGTGCAGTACAAGCTGCTCTAGGTCATTAAGGATAGAAAAGATGTAGGCTTGTTCATCAGGTGGATCTGTGAAAGGAGAGGAGAGCCAGCCAAAGGTGATGGTGAACACTGAAATCTCCTAGAATGGAGATTTCTGAGAAAGGAGAAATGGATAGAATGTGTTCCATCATAGAAGTAAGATAGTTCAAGAATTTTTGATAGTCAGTAGAATTAGGGGATAAATAAACAGCGCAGGTATATTCAGTCAGAGAATGACAGGACAGCCAAAGCCAGAGAGTAGAAAATTCGGAAGAATCAAGTTCAGGAACACAAGAGCAAGATAAGTTGTTGTGTACATATAGTACATATACACAACAGCCTCCTTTGGTTTTGAAATGAGTATAGAGAAAGTAGGAGGATAAAGAAAGGGCTTTACTGTCAGCTGCCTCAGACAGCTGAGTCTCGGTTAAAATGAGAAGGTGAGGTTTA
>JAGKTI010001974.1:29263-42805 GCA_018397915.1 Birgus latro | reverse complement strand
TTCAACTTTTTTTTTTGGGGGGGGGGCTCAAACCTCCGCTTTTGGTGAGAAACATCGAAAATTCTTAGGAAAATCGCCCTCTTGAGCTTGTACAGGTGTCAGTTAGCCTTACGTTTTCCTTCTTTCTCAGGGTACTTGCCTAAAGAAAACGAACTATGGAAGGGTTAACTAATTCAAGCCACTTTAAATTATGTATCTATTTATTTATTTGGTACGAATTTCTGTGTAGTACATGTCTATATTTGTTTTCACACAATAATATAGGGGATAAAAGCATTGTTCACTCACCCAAAAACCCCAGCATATGGCACCTTTCTTTACAACATTACCACCTCATCACTTCTGTTTATTTCTCCCTCTAGCATCTTTGTTTCTTTGTCCTCCACCTCAGGAATCACTTTCACTGTGAATTTCGTCATTGGAGACACCGTGGGGCAACATATCTTTACTGGCCAGGTTACTGATAACAGGTGAATTGCCAAGTGTGGGGGGGAGGCGGGAAGGGGGGGTCAGGTGGGGCCAGGCAGTATCCACGCTCGCTATCCGGGAGGCGGGAAGGGGGGGTCAGGTGGGGCCAGGCAGTATCCACGGCAGTATCCACGCTCGCTATCCGGGAGGCGGGAAGGGGGGGTCAGGTGGGGCCAGGCAGTGTCCACGCTCGCTATCCACGCTCGCTTGACAGCAGGCAGAGGAAGGTCTCCCACATATGCGCTTGACAGCAGGCAGAGGAAGGTCTCCCACATATGCCTACCAAAAATCACCCGCAAATCTTGAAAAATGTGCAAACAATGGGCCTTGCAACTGACTGACATACGATGCACGTCGGTGGGTCTGTCTGCGAAAAAAAGCAGTGACGTGCATCATACGTCGGTGGGACTCAGTGGGTTAACGTAGACAAACACTATACAGCACACCCTCATTTTACAATGAAGGTGCATTTGAAAAAAAACCTACATCATAATGATTTATCATAAATTGAGCCAATTGCAAATCAGGTTCAGGAAGGATATATTTTTGGCAAGGGGTCACCCATCCAACAAAGCCTAAAAAATAAAATTTCCAACTCATGAAGCTGCTGGCAGTTAATTCACTGTACTGCACTTCACTTGCTGCTTACCACTGAAAATAAGCTAAAAACAAGTTTCCAACTCACTTAAACTGGTACAGGTAATTATTTCACTTAACTACACTTAACTTGCTGCCTGAACACCACTACACTACTGTTCCATGACCGACACTAACATACCCGATAGTGACAAGTATAAGTATCATCTGCGAACTAATAAATGACTGCAGACTTGTGTGAGGGTGACCGTATAAGCAAAAACAGTGATCTTATACTGCCCAGTGAGGCTTCATACAGGATCATAATCATCATATGTGAAAATTCTACCGTGTATGGAAAAAAGGTCCTAAAGTTTTCATCATATAAGTAACTGATCACATACCACTTCATCAAATAAAAAGGATCTGCTGTATTTCACTTTCACAAGGCAACAGAGGGCACTACAACCTAAACTTTATACCTGATACTGGTCACCTGATAAAATAATGAAATTAATTCAAACACAACTCCCCTCTCATGTGCACACACACACACACAAGACAATGTCACAATGAAACTGACAACAAAATTAACACAAAGAAAACAGAAAACTGGAGAGTCTATTTAACAACACTCAGCCACTTCAGACTCCTCTTGGCTCTACAAAACACCTGACATCACCTATGGCACCATCACTTCCAGCATCTAACACATCTCTTCCAACAAAAACAAGTTGATTACGTGTGGACCACTAGGTAAACATGTCACATTACACCAACATACACTATGCCTGAGAAACAATCTTCTCTGAATAGGCAGTCCTTTCCACTTGAACACAATGTAACCCCTTCACTCCGGCACAGATACGCAGAAATTTAACGAAAATACAGTAATCCCTCGATTATCTGACATAATAGAGCCAAAGGCATATCCAGGTAATGGCTCCGTCCGGATAATGGACTTCTCCCCTGGACCCCATTCGTACAAAACCTAACTTTGAAAGCCAGAGTAAAAGGCCACTAGAGTACAACATACAACACTTGTTCCTGTTGTTTAACACCATCTGGTCAACCCTATTAACCACAGCCAAGCAATTACCATGGTCAAGCAGACCCATCAACCACAGACAAGCAATCACCACCACAGGGCCATACCCTGCAGTGACAAGAAAACATGACAAAAATGGCTACACAAGAAAAATGCAGTGGCCAACAAAACATAATGGAAGAATGGAATAAAATCATGGTAAAATAGAATAAAATCATGGTACAGTACAGTAAGCTAGAATAAAATCAATGTCAACACTCACAATTCCTCGCTGGGTGTCATGCTGAATAACCTGCTACCTCCTTGACTCGGACTGTTGTACTGCAGCTGGCACAGCTGTTGCACTGCACAGTAAATCCCATGTGGTCTAGTGGCATAGCCTGAAGAGCTTAGTCTGAGTCAGAGTCAAGGAGGATCTCCAGCTGTCGGCCGAGGGAAGCAGCTGTGGGACGTGGTGATGGACTGCCTACTTCAGATGACTCACGTCCACAGGAGGCACAATGGCTGACAAGCACTAGGTTGAGGCTCTGTCGTTGAAGGTATGGTAGCAGTAGCAGTACAGTACTCCCTCTAGTATTCGGACGTCCAATACTCGGATATACTCACTATTCGGATATTCTGGGCTGCCCAACCTCCAAAATACAAAAAAAATTAAAAAAAAAAGTGAAAAATTTTCTATTTTTTGGGACCGCGTCAGTTTGAATTTCCCGCCTGCGCCGATCGGCTATGTTTACACTCATGGTGTCTGTCTGTCGGTCGCCATTACCCATTCAGTTACTGCCTCATGAACACCTCCGACAATGGCGGCCGAAGTGATTGCTTTTGTGGTGATACCCTACCTCCTACAGTGCTTGATACTGCTCTTCACCTTCTTCATCATGTGTGTGATGATGGAATTTACTGTTATGTACAGTGCAGTGAAGTGATGTGATTCCAGTTATAAAAAAAAAACATTGTGGAAAGTGTTGGTGATAAGTGCTGGTGATTCTCAACTGGAAAGGTGTGTCAAGTGCAAGGTCTTCCTGTCAGAGTCAGAGATGATAGAGTGGGTTATTACATCAGGATGGCAGTTTCTTGTTTGTAAGTACCCTAACTTCATGCCTAACCTGTTTTCATCATGCTGTAAATGTGTTAAAAGATTACCAAAAATGTTAATCATAATTTCCTGCTTGCTGTTTAATTTTTCCATGCATGGTTCTTAAGTAAAACAGCTAGAAAAAAGGTGGAAGATGTGAATTTAATGTCCAGTCCTAACCTAACCTAACCTATGGTTACCATAAAGATTTTCATGCCTAACCTGTTTTCATCATGCTGTTAATGTGTTAAGAAATTACCCTAAATGTTAATCATAATTTCCTGCTTGCAATTTAATTTTCCCATGCATGGTTCTTAAGTAAAACAGCAAGAAAAAAGGTGGAAGATATGAATTTCATGTCCGGTCCTAACCTAACCTAACCTATGGTTACCATAAAGATTTTCATGCCTAACCTGTTTTCATCATGCTGTTAATGTGTTACGAAATTACCCTAAATGTTAATCATAAATTCCTGCTTGCAATTTAATTTTCCCATGCATGGTTCTTAAGTAAAACAGCTAGAAAAAAGGTGGAATATTTGAATTTCATGTCCGGTCCTAACCTAACCTAACCTATGGTTACCATAAAGATTTTCATACCTAACCTGTTTTCATCATGCTGTTAATGTGTTAAGAAATTACCCTAAATGTTAATCATAATTTCCTGCTTGCAATTTAATTTTCCCATGCATGGTTCTTAAGTAAAACAGCTAGAAAAAAGGTGAGAGATATGAATTTCATGTCCAGTCCTAACCTAACCTAACCTATGGTTACCATAAAGATTTTCATGCCTAACCAGTTTTCATCATGCTGTTAATGTGTTAAGAAATTACCCTAAATGTTAATCATAATTTCCTGCTTGCAATTTAATATTCCCATGCATGGTTCTTAAGTAAAACAGCTAGAAAAAAGGTGGAAGATGTGAATTTCATGTCCGGTCCTAACCTAACCTAACCTATGGTTACCATAAAGATTTTCATGCCTAACCTGTTTTCATCATGCTGTTAATGTGTTAAGAAATTACCCTAAATGTTAATCATAATTTCCTGCTTGCAATTTAATTTTCCCATGCATGGTTCTTAAGTAAAACTGCTACAAAAAACGTGAAAGATGTGAATTTCATCTCAGGTCCTAACCTAACCTAACCTATGGTTACCATAAAGATTTTCATGCCTAACCTGTTTTCACCATGCTGTTAATGTGTTAAGAAATTACCCTAAACGTTAATCATAATTTCCTGCTTGCTATTTAATTTTTCCATGCATGGTTCTTAAGTAAAACAGCTAGAAAAAAGGTTGAAGCAGTGAATTTCATGTCCGGTCCTAACCTAACCTAACCTAACATTGTGTTAATCATAATTTCCTGCTTTTAATTTAATTCTTTCATGCATGGTTATTAAGTGCACCAGCTATGAAAAAGGTTGAAGCAGTGAATTTCATGTCCGGTCATAACCTAACCTAACCTAACCTAACCTAACCTAACCTAACCATTTGTCTGGTAGCAATTAACATCATTTACTATATTTGATGCTTTGAGTCCAATAATTTAGTGCATAAAATGTGAAAAAAGATGATTTCCATGTCCAATACTTACTTATACTATGCTGGCAAGTTCTGAGCTCCTATGACTCACTCACCTCTAAATCATCATTTTTTGGTTGAAATTCAATAAATTCATGCTATGTGTGCATTATTTATGTGAAAAGGGACCTAAATAAGTGCTATAGATGTCCACTAGGGAGGTAGGAAGGTAGTTTTCTGGTTTAGGTTAGGTTAGGTTAGGGTCATGAAAAACCAGTGCTGGAGCTTCAGGACCAATATCCAGACAAAACCAATATTCGGACATGCCTTTGGCTCTATTACAACGGATATTGGAGGGATTACTGTAATTGTTTCCTACGCAGTCTGGCCGAACAGCCCTGAGTCCTTAAGGAAGGCCACGGCCAAGACCGGGCTTTCCCACAGAGCTCTCAAGAAGTGTATGTTGTGATGCTGGTGCTGGTGATTGTGTGCAATGCAGTCCTCCATAATGTGCTTAATAGTATGGGGTGCTGTTTTGCATCCTGGACACGCATCAGCGATGGAGTCATCCAGTATCTTCTGATAACTTAAGAGGGCTGGATGATGCCCACATCTCAGGCTGGCCAGGTGGACCCTGTCCTCACGAGGGAGATAAGATTCAGAAGGGTGGATATCAGGAGGCCGTGCATGCAGCTGTGTGTTGTCGTTAAGTGACTGAATAGAGTGGCCAGTGATTTAAGCATGGATATGTTTCTGAAAGCTGGTTTGAGGCAGGCGATGGGGGAGTGATGACAATATTTGTGTATGATATCATGTGCTGGGTGTTGTTTTGATGTACCTTCGTGTGTGTGGATGTGCTGCCATGTAATGCAGTGGATGGTGTGGGGGTGTGGAGGCTGTGGCAAGAAAATGTGTGCTTCTCATATCTAGATGCTCTTTGACGTTGAGGATAGTTCATCACGGAATATAAATACTGTTTGTATACTGTGGTGGTTATTTCTTTGTTGTGTCCAAATATTGTATAAGCAGATGACCTGAGGGCATTGAGTCTTGGTGTTAATTTATTTTTAATGCTTGTGATGTGTTGTTTAAATGACAATGATGTATGTTACACTGAGGATTGTGTGTGTGTGTGTGTATTTACCTAGTTGTGATATACTGGAAATGAACTACGCTTGTGGGGTCCCATCTCTTTTTCTCAGTAAGTCAAATTTTGCTTTAAACTCGTTTAAGTTTTTAGACTGGACGATCTCTTTGTCCAGTTTACTCCACAGGTCTATGCATCTACACGGAAAACTATATTTCTTGATGTCCTTCAAGCAGTGTGGCTTCTTCAGTTTCAGTCCGTGTCCTCTTGTTGCTCTCTTATCCCATACAAACAGATTTGTCAATTTTATCTACTCCCATCATGGTCCTCAACACTGCAATCATGTTACCCCTCTCTCTCCTTTCCTCTAAGGAAGGCAAATCCAGCCTTTCTAGCCTCTCACTGTATGACAGGTCTGACAGACTGGGGACCACCTTAGTTGCAGTTCTTTGTATTCTCTCAGTCTTGTTTATATCTTTCTTTTTGTGTGGGGACCACACTACTGCCGCATATTCTAACCTGGGGTGGATCATGGCCACTATCAATTTTTTCATCATCTCTTCATTCATGTAATGAAATGCCACTCTTATATTCGTCAAGAGTTTATAAGTCTCTCTAACTATCTTGTTAATGTGTTTTTCAGGTGACAAACTATCCTGGACCAGCACTCCTAAATCTTTCTCTTCTCTCACTTTTGTGACTGGTTCATTACCTATCATATAATTCAGTGATGGTCTCTTGGTGCTTTTACCCATTTCCAATATTTTAAATTTTTTTGCGTTGAATTTCATTTCCTACATCCAGCTCCAATCATGTATCCTATCCAGATCCTCCCGCAGCATTTTACAGTCCTCTTCAATCTCTACCTTCCTCAAGATCTTTGCATCATCAGCAAACAGACTTGCGTAACTGTTCACTTCATCTACCATATTATTTACGTAAATCAGGAACATTACTGGTGCCAACACCGAGCCCTGTGGGACAACACTTACTTCCCTCCAACCAGATGTCTTGTCCTTTATTACTGTCCTCATTTGTCTGTCTCTCAAAAAGTCTCTCATCCATTCCAGGAGGTTACCCTTCAGTCCTCCTATATGCTCTAATTTCCACATTAGTCTCTTATGGGGTACCTTGTCAAAGGCCTTCTCCAAATCTAAATACACACAATCCACCCAACCGTCTCTCTCCTGTAGCACATCAATTGCTCTTGAGTAAAAGCTCAACAAGTTGGAAACACATGACCTTCCACTTCTGAATCCAAATTGACTTTCAGTCAAAATATTCATCTCTTCCAGATATTTTATCCACATATCTTTCAGAATCTTCTCGCACAATTTTGCAACCATGCTGGTTAGGGACTCTGGTCTATAATTCAGGGGTTCTTCCTTGTTTCCTCCCTTATAAAATGGTATCACATTTACTCTCTTCCATTCCTGAGGCACTTTCCCTTCTTCCAGTGAACACACAATTAAACTCTGCATCTTATCCGCCAGTTGTTCTCTGTATTCCTTCAGTACCCAATTTGAAATTCCATCCGGTCCTGGGGCTTTCCTTACATCTTGAGTTTCCAGTAATTTGTACACTTCCTGTACTTCCACTTTTATATCTTTTTTCACTACATTCCTAGTCACTCCCTCCCCCTCCACAAACTCCCCTTCATTAGCAAAAACCGATTGGAAACGTTTGTTCATTATTTCAGCTTGCATTGCCGCATCTTTACAGACCTCTCCTTCTACTTTCAGTTTGGTGATTCCTTCCTTTTGTTTCAATTTGCCATTAACAAATCTATAAAACAATTTGGGTTCATCCTTACATTTGTCGATTATACCTTTTTCAAAGTTCCTTTCTTCCTCTCTATGAATTCTTGTATATTCATTTCTAGTTCATTTATATTCTTCTTTTGTTCTGTTATTACCTCTCTTTCTCCATTTGTTCCACACCATGTCCCTCTCTTTTTTCGCTATCATACACCTTCTATTAAACCACTCCTTTTTCCTGTTTTCTTTCCCACTTACTCTTGGAACATATTTTTCCACTCCTGAAATATAGAGGTCTAGAAAGATATTCCACTTCCTCTGAATCTCTCTTGTTTCTCTGAATTTTCTCCAATCTGCATTTTCACAAAATTTTCTCAATTCTGTAAAGTTTGCTTTCCCAAAGTTGTATCTTCCCTGCCTATAAAGCTCGTCTCTTGGCACCACGTTCCCTATTATCATCTGGAACTCAATGACCACATGATCACTTTTTCCTACGGGACACAGATATTTCAAGGATTCAGTTAAGTCACGTTCTTTGGTTAGCAGTAAATCTAATCTTGCTGGTGTGTCATCACCTCAGAATCGTGTCTCTTCTTTGACCCACTGCGTCATTACATTATTCATTACAATGTTTAACAATGTAATGCCCCACGAATCTTCGCCTCCTCCTGAGTCCCATTCAACCCAGTTCACCTCTTTACAATTAAAATCACCCATTAGAATTATATTGTTGCTTTTCTCAACAACTTTCTGTGGATAACAAACCATGTCTGACAACATCTGGTATTCACCATCAATCCATGCTCTTGTCTTAGGTGGAACATATACATACTACTGCTATATCTCTCTTACAGTTCGCTCCAGTTTCTAATTTCATGCTTATCACTTCGGCCCTACCCTCTCCCATTTCCACAGAATCTACACTTAAGTTGTTCTTCACTGCTATCATCACTCCTCCTCCCATTTTATCTTTTCTGTCTCTTCTCCACAATTTGTATTTGCCATCTCCCAGAAGGATATCAATATTCTCCCTTAACTTAGTCTCTACAAAGCACATAACATCAGGTTCATGTACCCTCAAGAAATCGTTGATTTCTGACATTGCTGATATTAATCCATCAACATTAGTGTAAGCCACTTTCAAACTTTTTTCATTATTACTTATACCCTCTTCTCTCCTCCTCTTCGTCGGTACCACTTCCTCAATTTCTGGTCCAGAACTCTCCAGTAAAACACTGTCTTCTCCCCCTCCGTTCTCTGTTCGTTTTTTGCCTTAGCTTCCTTTAGTAACTCCTTCATTTTAGCTCTTTCTTCCTCATTTGCATCTCTCCTTAACCAGACATTTTCGAACCCCTCTTTGTCTGCTAATTTCCATGTCCTATTCATGATTTCATTTACTATTACCTGGGACTTGAACTTCACCTTCAATGGCCTTGCCCCTCCTTCCTCGTACTTACCTAACCTAAACGCTTCTTCAATCTCTTCTTGGGCTTCATTGTTACCCTCCATGGCTACTGATATTATTTCTTTAACTTTACTCAATTCTTTTTCTCTTTCAGATCTTATTGTCATACGCTTTTCTTTTACCCCTAAAATTCTTACACATTTTTTATCTGCTACATCCCTGACTAAAGATTCTCTACTTTTCAGTACCCTAACCACTTCCTTCTCCACCTTTTCCTTGCTTTGTTGTTCTATAATCTCTTCCAAATTTACATTCCCTTCCTCCTGAATTTTCTTCCACCCCTTATGTTGCTCCTTGATTTCCTTAATATATCTTGCATTCTTGATTTTGAATCATCTAATTTACTTTTCATTCTGTCTCTTTCTTCTTCTAACCTCTTGTTTTCCCTCTTGAGCTGTTATATTTCACTTGTGGCAGATTCATTACTCACTTTTAATTCCATGACTTCTCTTTCTTGTTCCGCACTGTGTGTGTAAACTTTTTCCAGCTTGTTCTGTAAAACTTTGATCTCTCTCTCCTGTTCTAAGGTCCGTTCCTGCAGCTCTCTAATTACTACCCATACCTTTTTTAATTCCTGGACATTCCTCTCCGCCATTTTTTCTACTCCTGCTACTCCTGATTGATTCAGTTTTGCATTTCCACTTCCCACATCTTCGTCGGAGAAGCCCACGAATTCCCTTTCGCCAGATGTGTGTGGTAGGGGGGATGTTTATGGTGAGGTGTGGAATGTATGTTCTGCTGTCCAGTTTGTGAGAAGGGTCACTGTAGATTTGGCTAGGGCTATTTTGAGTCTGTCTGTGGTGAACCACTCGTGAAATGTGTTGAGGTAAGTTTGGAGGATTTGTGCAGCTGTGTTTGCATTTTGGTGTGTACATGCTAGTATCATGTAGTCTGCATTGGAAGCTATGTGTATGTGTGGTGTGTGGGGTGTGGGTATGTCATGCATGTATAGCTTAAAGAGTGTTGGGGACAAAACAGATCCTTTAGGGACACCGTTTGTGAAGTTTCTGATGTTCGATAATTGACCGGCAAATGTTACATATGCACACATGCCTGCTACATACTTTGCCTGCCATCTTTTTGTGTTATTGTGCATGTTTGTGTTCAATATTTTGTTAGTGAGGTTGTGGCAGGAGATGGCATCAAAAGCTCTGCTAACGTCTAGTGAGACTAGGAGTGCTCTGTGTGCTGACCTAGTTGAAGGCGTGGTTGGATGCTGTGGTGGTGGCAGAGCAAAGGCGGACAGGGCAGGGGGTCAAGGGCCTGAAAAAGGAGTCGATCTTGGACTGGTGATACAGGCGACAATTCAGGCATTGGATGACACTCTCCCGAACCGAACGGAGATCCTCCACAAGGAGAAGGAGCACCATCTCTCTGTCACATTCTGGGTGCTCTGGATACTCAAGCACCTGCTGGAGGTGTGCCCAGAATGTGCTCAGGCAGGGGATGGCTGGAGTACTGCACTTCTCCAGGTCATCCGCATTGTCCTCGTCACTCTCTTCTGGCCGGGCAGCAGCAACGTAAGTGGCGATCTCGATGTCTGACAACACCTGGTAGCTGGGATCGCCCCCATCGTCATTTAACTACTCCTGCATGTCATCGACATCCACAGCCTTGAGCCTTGCCTGCGGTATGAAGATGAGTGTGGAAGTTGCCCACGTCAATGCCCAGAAAATCGTGTCTGGTCTCGTGTCCCTGAAGGAGACGAGACCAACCACTCTCGAAGGTTTTCACGGAGACTTCCTTCCATGCTCTCGCACAGTTGCACACAGCTGACTTTAGGTTGTAGCACTGCAGATTTTCCAGTGTCCTCTGCCCTTGCAAGTCCAGTCCCTGACTCTGCTCATCCTCATCCTCGAGAAAAACCATCACCTCATCCAGGAACCTCCATCGGTACAGCCTCCTCGTGGCTGTGATAACACCTTGGTCCACTGGTTGAATCAAAGCAGTGGAATTAGGTGGCATAAACATGTACCTAAAGCGACTGCAACCAATTCTTTCTTGGAGGGAAGCGCAGGGGCATTGTCCACGAGAAGAAGGCCTTTACCTAGTCACAAGGGATTCTCTGTTCTCTGTTTGATAACAGATGACTTCCTTGACGAAATGCCTGTGGAACCAACCTGTGAAGATCTTGCAGGTAAACCAGACCCTCACAGAATGGTATTACACACCAGGAAGGACATCCATTAGCCCACAAAGGCAACAGTGCTGTTTTGCATGTCCAACAACAACGAGTTTCAGTCAGTGCGACCTGTTAGCATTGGCAACGCACAAAACAGATACATGCTGCTTAGACAACTTGTGGCCAGGCACACACTTCTTCTCATCTACCAGGGTGCTGGTGGGCACTGAGTGGTACAAGAGGTCAGTTTCGTCAGCATTATAAGCTTGACTGAGTGAGGCCCTCCTTCTCAATCAAGCCTAACAAATTCTGATGAAATTCCTCCACTTCCTCCTCAGCAGCATCCAAAGCTTCACCATGGGTCATACGATCAGTAAGGCCATGTCAAAGCTTGAAACTGAAAAGCCAACCTTCGGATGCCTTGAAGTCTGGGACATTGTGAAGATGCGAAAACTTCTCAGCAGCAGCCTTCAACTTGGTGCCTCTCACTAGCACGCCTGCAGCCCGTTGCTGCCAGTACCAGGTCATTGTTGAATGGCTGATTTCAGTATGCTGGGGCAAACTCATGGCCTTCCATTCAGTGTTGAGTCTGTTCTTCTGGCCAAAGTCTGCTAAGTACTGGGTGACTTTGTCACGTACCTTCCTGATGTCGTCTATGGTTGGGCAGGCCAGGTCATACTCCTTAACCTTTAGCCACTGGGGGTTTCCAGCTGTTGCCCACTCCTCCTTATGGGGGATTTCCGAGATTTTGACAAAAATACCTTTACTTCAAGCCATAATATCTGCCAAACTCTTACAGCTAGAGAAAAGATTATGTACGGTACTCCCTCCACTATCCGATGTAATAGAGCCAAAGGCATGACCGGAAAATGGTCTTGTCCGGATAGTGGCCCTGAAGCTCCAGCACTGGTCATTCCTGACCTTAACCTAACCTAACCTAAATCAGAAAACCACCTACCTACCTCCCTATCGGACATGCATAGCACTTATTTAAGACCCCATTCACATAACTAATGGACACAAAGCATGAATTAATTGAATTTTAACCTAAAAATGATGATTCTGAAGTGAGTATGGAAGAGGTGTTCACCACTTGGCAGCATAGTGTAAGTATTGGACATGGCAATCACTAAGAAAATCATCCTTTCTCACATCTTATGCACTAAAATATGGGATACAAAGCATGAAATAAATAAATTGTTCCCAGAAAATTATGGTTTAGAGGTGAGTATGGCAAAGATGTTCACCAGCTGACTAGATAGTGAACGTATGTAAGAGACAAGATAATCACTGAGAAAATCATCTTTTTCACAGCCTATGCACTCAAATATGGGACACAAAGCATGACATAAATAAAATGTAACCAGAGAATGAAGATTTAGAAATGATTATGGAAAATATTTGGCAGTGAGGAGACTGTAGCACCAGTCGAGCAGGGCAGTACTCCCGAGGAGGATGGAAAGCTGATGACAGGGAGAGCTGGAGCTCCCGTTTCATCAGCCCTCAGGACTTGTTCCTGACCATCCCCCTTTGCTGAACTTTTTCAGTGTCTCAGTAACACAGAGAGTAGACGCATGCTCTCCAATACAAGTTTCTCTAACTGTCAACACCAAACTACATACACGCTACACACTACACTTCCTTTTCAAAAAATTCTAAAAAATGGCGCACATAAATCATGCCTCGGAGTCCCCAGGGGGGGGACCATAAATGCCCCCACCATCCGCCCCTCTCCCGGTGACGGGTCTCGGAGCTGCCTGGAACCACTCTCTGACTCACTCCTTCTTCATTTCTGTAACATTCGCGGCCTTTCCTCTAACTTTCGCTCTGTTGAGCACCACCTCTTCTCCTCTAAACCTCACCTTCTCTTTCTTTCTGAGACTCAGCTGTCTGAGACAACTGACAGCAAATCCTTTTCTGTATCCTCCTACGTTCTCTATTCTCATTTCAAAGCCAAAGGTGGCTGTTGTGTATATGTACGCAACGATCTATCTTGCTCTCGTGTTCCTGAACTTGATTCTTCTGAATTCTCTACTCTCTGGCTTCGGCTCTCCTGTCATTCTCTGACTAAATATATCTGTGCTGTTTACTTATCTCCTAATTCTACCGACAATCAAAAATTCTTCAACTATCTTACTTCTACGATGGAACACATTCTATCCATTTCTCCTTTCTCTGAAATCTCCATTCTAGGAGATTTCAATGTTCACCACCACCTTTGGCTCTCCTCTCCTTTCACTGATCCACCTGGTGAACAAGCCTACATCTTTTCTATCCTTAATGACCTAGAGCAGCTTGTACAGCACCCTACCCGTATCCCTGACCGCCTTGGAGAGAGTTCCAACATACTTGACCTTTTCCTAACAACTAATCCTTCTGCTTACACTGTTAATCTTTTCTCTCCGTTGGGCTCCTCCGATCATAA
>JAGKTI010001974.1:10473-24366 GCA_018397915.1 Birgus latro | reverse complement strand
CTTTCTTTACCCCTGCACAGATGTTGACCTTGTACACGGGTTTTATTCGCCCGTGTATGGAGTACAACTCTCATGTGTGGGGAGGCTCCCCACATGCAGCTCTTCTCAATAGGGTGGAGTCAAAGGCTTTTCGTCTCATTAACTCTCCTCCTCTTACTGATTCCCTTGAACCTTTGTCTCTTTGCCGCACTGTTGCTTCTTTATCTCTCTTCTATCACTACTTCAATGGTCACTGTTCCTCTGAACTGTCTGCTTGCATCCCTCCACCTCTACGAAGGGCACGTAGTACCCGTCTAGCAACAAACTCTCATCCCTTTTCTGTCCAACTCTCTAATGCAAGAGTTAACCATTATTCCCAGTCCTTCATTTATGCAACTGGTCAACTCTGGAACTGTCTCCCTCTGTCTGTATTCCCTACTTCCTATGATCTCCAATCTTTCAAAGGCAGTGTGTTCAGGCATCTCGAAATGAATGGATTTTGAATTTGGCTCTCTTTTGTATTGTTTTTACTTTTTCTTGGAAGGAACAGTATGCGGGCCCATGGCCCTTGGTTCCTTCTTCCGTGCATAAAAAAAAAAAAAAAGTAGACAGTGTACATACAGTGATCATGTTGGTTTTTACGAATATTACCCCACCTCTAAGGCTTTCACAGTGATGATAAATGCTCTTGAAGCATGTACAGTAATCCAGTGTTTAACTGCACTTAATCCTTAGCACTGTGAATTATGATTTTTTAAAACTCACGGCAGTTCAGAGACAACTGGCAGAGTGGCGGGAGGGGGAGACGGTGGGAATGGAATGTAAACACGGCTGTTCGGCGCCGCACACCAAATTCAAACTCACGGGTAAAAAAAATGTTTTTTTTTCTTTTCTTTTTTTCAATTTTTTGGCATTTTTGGGTTTTGAACATCAGCCTATGATGTCCGAACACTGAGGTAACCGGATAGTAGTCGTCTGGAAAGTAAAGGGATTACTGTGTACATAAGACTCACCAACTGTTCCTATTTCAAGTGAAAGTATCCCTAGGTCTCCAGGTGGTCCTGTCGATGAGTAAGGACAAGTTAAAGATGACTGGTTTTCTGTGTTTTGGTGGGATAATCCAGTTGCGCACCACTCCCAGTGGCCTTGGACTCGCTGGCTAGCGTTGGCAGCACTAACCAAAGTGGTGGTTGTAACACTGCCCGGCTTCTCGGAATATTCCAGTCATTTTTTCGACTTTTCTTTATTCGCCGTTGTAAGGATGAGTCATCATCCCTTCCATGTAGCTCCCCATATAGTTCTCCACTCATTTTATAATGCCACTACGCCCCGTAGATGTAGGGGAAAAGAATAGCTCTTTATTTTTATTACTCACTTCTTGTATCAATTACAGTATAATAATCTCCCTCTACTACGGCACTTACATTTGCACCTGACATCACAATTATGGGTAATTGCACTTTGAAAAGTAAATGCTCTGGCTGTTTCATGCAGTATGGTTGAGTATGAGGTAACTACTTGTACAGAAATTGTGACTAATTTGTACTAATCAGGGGCAACGTGAAAATATTGCTAATGTTATACACAACTTACATTTTTTTGTACTTTACATCACAAATACGCTAATGCTCACATATTCAACATTATTTTCTGAGTAACAAGGGAAAAAATTTAGTTACAGCCAACCAGGTCATTCTCTTACTCTCCCATGCACTTTCGGTTTTCTTTCACTGTACTAGAGAGGGTTGCTCAAGGTATTTCCAATCACTGTTTCACAGATAACCATAAACAGTAACACTTATTATAAAACATTTAGTTCATAACACTTACTAGATATAACTTATATCTTACATTTCACTTATGTATAAAAAAACACACTTGTGCATACCTGTATATTATATACAATTTCCCACACACCTGCTCAGTCACTGAGCCCTGTCCCTGGCGGTAAGGGCTGAACTTTCATGGGGGTCGATGATGCAATCGGTCCCGCACATGGATGGATGAAATCAGACAAGGAGGATAAGAAAGACGTCACTCTACACTCTACCAGTGCCGTGTACAGACTGAGTTATGTATCTGTGGGGTACCTGGTGGTCCTACCTACCCATTGGGTATCAGAAAATGCCCATGAATTCAGAGGGTGGCGGGAAGGTGAGCACGGTATATTCCGTCAGCCAGCGGCTATCCGCACCCTGAATCATGACGGCTATACACAGCAGCCAGCGGTTAGGGGTTAAGGATGCTGGAAATGGACCATCTCAGATCAATCTTACTCAGGATCTCGCGCTTCCTCTCTAGAGTCAACACTACACTTCCTTTTCCTTGGTGGAGGGGCCATTATCACACATCCTAGGAAGAGGCATACAAGAAACAGCAAAGCCTGAAGCAGGTAGGGAACCACCACAAAAGCTACCACGTGGACCGCCATAACAACTGTCCAGGAAGAGCTGCTCACTGAGGAGATGACACGCAGGAATTGAGGGTGAATGAGGAGGGTCTCCAGCAGACACTGGGTGAACTAACTAGCCAGACGTGGCGGTGCTGCCGGCTGGGTGGATTTTTTTCACACAACCATAATTTCCAATTGGACGCAAGAATTATATCCAAATACCGTTGTGGGAGAAAATGTTTGATTAACGGTTTAATACGGCCAGATCACAGCCCGCAGATAATGGATGGTCCACGTAATGGTCGTCCGGATGATCGAGCGATTACTGTAAAGAACTCTAAAAGAAGGCTGGATGGCATCAACAATATACACCTACAACATTTCAGATCACACAGCATCCAGGCCTTTACAAAGAGTAGACTTTATTGCTTGTTAAACAAGACGGTACTCCTGCGGTGGATAGCAAAATGGTGATAGGGAGAGCTGGAGCTCCCATTTCACCTGCCCTCAGGACTTGCTTCCCACCATCTCCCTTTGCTAAACATTTTCAGTGTTTTCATTAACACATACAGCAGGCCAACATATTCTTATAAACATCTATCTGTGACTGTCTACACCTTACCACAGTACTGTACATGCCATTAGACATCACACCTTTTATTCCATCCCCCCTTTAATAATGGTCGCTGCAATATTAAAAGCAAATGCCATGGTAGCTAGAACCACCACCACCAGCATGGTAAGGCTGGCAGCACAGGGCTCTTATGGTAGTCATCAAGCGAATGTGCCAGCAGTGGTTACTACAACCACAAATCACACTCATCAATGCAGAAGTGTGAGTTAGGCCTTATATTTACCAACATCTGTGTTTTTTTTTTTTTTTTTTTATGTGTCTGACTCTGGGCATAGGCTTCACAGCCTGCTATCAAGGCCCAGTCATCCTCCTACAATCTACATGTCACCACTTCAGCGCTTAACACCCACCGTCCATATTGAATACATGCTAGGGCTGTCTCATACAGGACTGGCGTATTGGTATTAGCGGGGTCATTTTTACGACTTGTCGGCGGGTCTTCTGGTAGATCAGTAAAGCCTGATTTAATGAAATTCAAATCCTTAAACTGTTCCCTGCACCAGCGAGGATTCGAACCTGGGTCCCACGGGACCACAAGCCAACTCTCTACCGATCGAGCTACCGCCTCGTTTGTACTAGTCTGAATTCTGCTCACCTCTTCCTTGAATCCATATCCCCTCTAGCCTTAGTCTTCACAAAAACCCAAATCTCTCCCTCGACTGACATATCCCCATACATTTTTCCTGGTTCCTAACTCCTCACTAACTTTTAAAATGAGGGTGGCACTTGCTTCTATATTAAATTTGAATATGCAACTGACACTGTCATGAGCTTCACTTCTAGTAATTTTGATTATTCATCATACAAACTGTATTACCATAATATTTCCAAATATATCTGGATAGTTTACTGCTCTCCACTGCATCACCAGAGCCCAGCCTATCTGATTCCATATCTGACTTAATATCCACACAGTTATACAACCTTAACCTCACCCTTACTATTGAAATTATTGTCTTGCATGATTTTAATAGTCATAAAGTACAATGGTTGTTGCACTCTGCCAGGGCTAACGATATTGGTCTAGGGGAGGCGGTAGCTCGATCGGTAGAGAGTTGGCTTGCGGTCCCGTGGGACCCAGGTTCGAATCCTCGCTGGTGCAGGGAACAGTTTAAGGATTTGAATTTCATTAAAATCAGGCTTTACTGATCTACCAGAAGACCCGCCGACATGTCGTAAAAATGACCCCGCTAATACCAATACACCAGTCCTGTATGAGACAGCCCTAGCATGTATTCAATATGGACGGTGGGTGTTAAGCGCCGAAGTGGTGACATGTAGATTGTAGGAGGACGACTGGGCCTTGATAGCAGGCTGTGAAGCCTATGCCCAGAGTCGGACACATAAAAAAAAAAAGAAAAAAAAAAAGAGGTTCTTAACCTGGGGGCCGTGCCCCCCTAGGGGGGCGTGAGTAAATTCCAGGGGGGGGCACGAGCCCGGGAGAAAAAGTAGGGATTACTCTAATTATATTTGTAATTCTCTTAAGAGTGTGGCCAGTATCAAGATGATTATGAAATACAAAACATGCTTGGACAGCTTTATGAATTACGAGTAGAAGTAGCAATACTTCTAGATTCACAGCGGAAGGCAGATCTCCATGAAGTTCCAGTCTGAAGGCTTTCTGCTATCTCTACCTGGTGGACATCTTCGAAGCGCTGAATGCAATCAACCTTAAACTACAAGGGAAAACATCTACATCATCATGGACCACGACACCATTCGAGCCTTCAAGGCCAAAGTCGACCTCTGGAAATGTCGAATTCAGGATGGAAATACAGCCAGTTTTAGTGACTTGGATTCTGTTTTCATTACAGTTACCTTGAATCTGAGTTTAAGCAAAAATAATAATTACTTTCTTTTGTACTGTTTTTGTTTTTTCTTGGAAGGAACGATTTGTGGGCTCCTGGCCTTTGGTTCCTTCTTTCCTGCATTAAAAAAAATAAAAAATCTCTGAGTGACTTGAAAGCAGAATTAATCAGATACTTCCCAGATATAGATGAGAAGCGTGAAGCCTGGAAATTCATCAGGAACCCATTTCAATGTGAGGTAGCTGATGTTTCGGATGAAGTTCAAGAATATTTTCATGAGTTAAAGTTCAACTCCTCAGCTGAGGAAGACTTCAGAGAACTGGATCTTGAGACGTTCTGGGTCAAGTACCTTGCTGTTTACCCTCTGATCTTACATCAAGCTCTTCGGATTCTTAAAGTGTTTGGATCCACATATCTTTGTGAAGCTGCATTTTCAATGCTCATTGCTGTCAATTCCAAGTACAGAAACCAGCTGAACGTTGAAGGGGACTTATGTTGTGCACCCTCTGGCATTCAACCACGCATTCAAGATCTGGTAGTTAAGAAGCAGAGTCAAGTATATATCTCATTAAATTAGTAAGAACGTAACCTCATTAAATATGCTGGGTATATTGTTTGCACAGAACTATATGCTCAATAAAAAGACTAAAAACACCCATTTTCCTTAAAATCTGGGAGGGAATTTTTTCAATTTGGTTGAAGATGCGAGGGGGACGTGGAGGAAAGGATCAACTACTAGAGGGGGTGTGGTAGTAAAAAGGTTAAGAACCACTGGTCTAGAATGTAAGCTGTTTACAAAATTATTTAATCTCAAGCAACTGGTAAAACAACCACCAGAATCCTGTACCTATTCCTGACAAAATAATAACCCAGATCAATACAGGACAGAGATACTGTCACCACTTAGATCCTCCGACCACAATCTCATCAACGCATCATTTGTCTTTCTGAACCAGTAAAGGTGACCAGTTAGTGCTTTGACACAGGCAGACTGGGTTGGATTTACAAAATATCTAGCTGATATCATATGTCAATCTTTCTTCTCCACTGACATCAATTCTACTCAGTCCCACATTTATAGCAATATAAGGTTGTATGGAACTGTTCATACCCTATCGAGTTTACTATCGGACTTCCCCAAATGGTTCGACTGCAACTGTGTCAAAGCACTCAACAGTCTTTAGCATATAACTGTTCTCATTCAGCCTGTCCCGGAGAAGAGCAATGATTCCCAGCCCTCTATCACCCAACTGCTTTAACATCCCGTATTTCTGAAGATTTAAATTTAATCTTAACAAAAAAATTTTTAAAGTATCTTTCCTGTCAGAACCTTTCCAATCCCCAGTATGGGTTCTGTGAAGGATGCTCCACTGGCGATCTTCTCACCTTCCTTTCAGACTCCTCGTCATCCTCCTTTCGGGACTTTGGTGAAAGTTTTGCCACCGCACTGGACACCTCAAAGGATTTTGACTGAGTCTGGCATAAAGCTTTAATTTCCAAACTGCCCTATTACGGTCTCTATTCTTTTATTTGCGCTTTCATTTCTAGCTTTCTTTCTGGTCATTCTATGTCTGCTGTTGTAGATGGCTACCATTCTTTCTCCTACAGCTATCAATCATGGCGTTCCTCAGAGTTCTGTCCTATTACCAACTCTCTTCCTTCTATTCATCAATAACTCTAAGCTGTATGCCTACCCTATCCACTCATATGCTGATGACTCCACCCTTCACCTTTCCATTTGTTTCTCATAGCATCCATCTCAGCAGCTACTTCAACAACAAGGGATGAGGCTATGGCACACCTAATGTCTGATTTGACTCACATCTCTAAATGGGGTAATCTTGATGTTTTTAACACACTAAAAACTCAATTATTACATTGTTTGACCAGTCAAAACCTTCTGCAGGACTATCTTTTAATAACAATGCCCAACTCAATCCTGCATCATCACTGAACATACCTGGGATTTCATTGTCTTAGGATTTATCTTCGAAAAATCATATTACCTCTCTTGTAAAATCTGCTTCCAAGAGATCAGGTGTGCTAAGTTGACTCTGCACCTTCTTTACCCCTGCACAGTCATTCACTTTATGCAGGGGTTTTATTTGCCCCAATGTAGAGTACAACTCTCATGTGTGGGGAGACTACCCACACACAGCACTTCTCAACTAGGTGGAGTTAAAGGCTTTTCATCTCATTAGATCTTCTCCTCTTACTGGCTCTTTTCAACCTCTGCCTCTTTGCCACACTGTTGCATCTTTATCTCTTTCCTACTGCACTTCAATGGTCATTGCTCTGAACTGTCTGCTTGCATCTCCCACCACTACGGCATGCACATAGCACTCATCTAGCAGCAAACTCTCATCCCTCTTCTGTCCAATTCTCTAACACAAGAATTAACCGTTACTCCCAGTTCTACAAGTATGCAACAGGTCATCATTGGAACTGTTTTCCTATGTCTGTACCTCCTACTGCCTATGATCTCCAGTCTTATAAATGCAGTGTGTCCAGGCATATCAAAATGAAGGGATCTTGAATTTGGCCCTCCGTTATTTTATTTTATTTTCTTCTTGAAATTTCAGGAACAATCTTGTGGGCTTCTGGTCTTTGCTTCCTTCTTCCATGACTTAAAAAAAAAATAAATAAATAAATAAAATAGTAATAAAACTCATATTGACACTGGAGCAAAGATAGCTGTGATGGGACAAAGGATTTAAGTTACAATGGTACTTTTGTGATGACCCAGACTTACAACATTATATAAGTTACAAACTGATTCAAAATAAACACATGTGGTATTTATACTTACACTGAAATTTTGTCATTCACATATAATTAGGTAAGAAAAGGTAAAAACATAATGTGAGCTACACTATTAATGGCATGCACTGCATCATATGTTCATGTGTGAGTGATGGCTGCATGGGGTGATCCTCAGTATAACCATGTATAACCATGCTCCGTCAGCGCAACGCTTGATGAACAGCACTACATATTGCAAATTATATACAATATCATCAAAAATAAGTGAAACTATGGGGGCTAAGTGAAAAACAGCACAGATACCAGCTGTGTGTACTCTATTCTTCCTTTTATGATTCAGTTCTGATTTACCTCCCATCAAAACAACATGTGAAGAGCAGTGTCACATGCTGCATATTATTTACAGACAAGACAACATTAAAATGAGTGAAAAAAAGGAATAAAGACACTGAGTGAATGGTTGTGCAGGTACCAGCTGTGTACATTTTGTGTACCATTTTCGCTAGAAATTACAAATATGAAGAGAATATAACGGATAAGTGTGGAAGTGCTCCAGAACTGTTTTATAGGTATGTAAACAGCAAGGTGAAAATGAAAGACAGAATTGCAAGATTAAAAGATCATGAAAGAGAACAAGACATGTGTAATATTTAGAATGAGAAATTCCAGACAGTATTTGTAGAGGAAGAGGATTTTATGAGATCGGAAACAAATCTTGAGAACGTGGCAAATAAAATAAATGAGGTTAAATTTGAACCTGATGAACTTTTGGAGTTGATGAAAAATGTGATGTAACCAAAGCCATGAGACTTGACATTTCTGGCTGGGTAGTAAAGGAATGTGATGAAGAGTTAGTTAAACCAATATCTCTAACTATCTATCTACCCCCAGATGCCTTAATCCTGTAAGGGGTGGCCACAAACAAATTGCCTCCATGCTGCCCTGTCCCACACCATTTCACTACCCTGTTCCCAGCTCACACCCCCCTCTCTCATACACCTCTCCACTCCATCCCTCCATCTCATCCCTGGCCTCCCCCTCCCTCTCCCCCCCCCCACCTCACTCACACTTTTCTCATCATCCTCTCAATATGGCCAAACCATATCAAAGTGTTTTTCCTAATGCTTTCTATCATGTCCACATCCACACCACAATGCTTCTTCACTTCCTCCTTTGTCAGTCTGTCTCTCCATGTGACTCCACATGCTTCTCTTAAATACTCATTTCCACTGCTCTCACTCTTGACTTGTGTCCCTCCAACAAGGTCCAAGCTTCACTTCCATACATTAGAGTTGGTATCACAATACTGCCATGCAGTGACTTCTTTACTGCCATGTTCCCTTCCCTGATTCTTATCACTGCTTTCAAAGAATCAGCAACCTGTCTTCCTTGTTGTACCCTTTCAACCAGTTCACCCTCTAAACTTCCATCCTTACTCATCACACAACCCAAGTACTTAAACGCACTCACATTTTGCATTTCTTCCTCATCCAACCTCACTCTACATTCCATGACTTCATTTTTCTCGAAGACTATAACTAAACCCTTCCCTACATTCACCTTTAGATTCCATACCTTACACACACTCCCAAATTCATTCACCAAGCCATGCAGTTCCCCTTCGTCTTCACTTAACAATACGGTATCATCTGCAAACAAATGTGCAGGGAGTTTCCAAACAATGCCCTCTCTTATGGGGGCCGCTCCAACATCCACTGCTCTACCTTGTACAGTATCCGTTTTATAACCCCATCCATATACAGACTGAACAACCATGGAGACGTGACAAATCCCTGTTTCAATCCAACCTTCATATAGAAAAATTCACTCAGTTCACTGTCCAAACCCACTGTAGCCTTAGCACCCTCCTACATACTCTTCACGCCCTTCAACAACTTCCCATTTACTCCATATATTCTTAATGCATTAAGAATATATGGAGTAAATATATGGAGGAACAGACATTCCTTGTCTATCCTCCCTGTCGTGTGCTTTCTCCATATCCATGAAGGCCACATACAACTTCTTTCCCTTCTCTAGAAACTTTTCCACTAAAAATCTAAGAATGAATATCTGATCTACACAACCTCCTCCTTTCCTAAAACCTCACTGTTCTTCTTCAACTAATTCCTCTGTTATTTCCCCAACTCTATCCCTATGATTACCACACTCTTCTTTCTCCCCTTCTTCATTGTACAAGTGAGTAATTATAGCCAGTGTGCACATCTTCCACATTCACTCTACTACAACCTCTCCCCCATGCTTCATCATTTCACCACACACTCCATCAATTCCTGGGGCTTTCCCCATTTTGACTTACTTCATTACTTCCACTACTTCCATCCTACTGATTTCTTCCTCTCTTCTCACATCTCTCCTTCTCCCAGCCATTCCCCAGCCACTTATATTTGCATTACTTTCATTCTCTATGTCCAACAGTTACTTAAAGTGTTCTCTCTTTCTCCCTTCTCCACTAGCAATCTACCATTTTTATCTTTCACTCCCCAACTAACTTCTCTGTCACCCTGTCAAACTTTCTTTACCTCTTTCCAGAACATTTTCTTACATTTCCCTCACTTTACACTCAAATTCCTTCCAAATTCCTCATCCACTCTCTTCTTACTCTCTCTTACTAATCTTTTCACCTCTCTCCTCCTCTCTACACATAACTCTCTCTTCTGTCTCTCAACTTCCTTCACATCCCTGTTTCTCATCCATTTGCTATATGCTTTCTTCTTTTGTGCCACAGCCTGTCTCACCTCTTCATTCCACCATGCTGTTCCTTCCACCCCTTTTCATCTTCTCTTCACCCCACACACCACCTCACAAGCTGCACAGATTTCTTTTGTAAATATCTTGCACACACCTTCCATGTCCCCCATCTGCTCCAAATCATATTTACGTAATTGCTCCTCCACTTCAATCATTTATTCTGCCTTTTCTCCATCCTCTCGCAACCTTTCTACTCTCCATGTATGAACCACTACTTCCTGTCCTTCCCTTATTCTATTCCTCCATTTCATTTGAACCTTGACTTTTACCACCACCAAGTGGTGGTCAGAAAGTCCACTCCCCTAACCTCTATATGTTCTTGCATCCATTACACACCTTTTCATTCTATCATCCACAGACACATAATCAATCATTGCCTTCCATTCATTCAATTCACATCCCACCCTTTTCACCACTTGCCACGTATACCTGTGGATCATTATGTGTCTACAGAGGGTACTGGCTATCACAAACCCCCTCGCTGCACAAATGTCCACTAGTGTACTGCCATTCTCATCCACTTCTGCAGGCACACCCCACTCACTAACTACTCCATTCACCTTCACATTCCTTACTTTTCCATTTATATCTCCAATCAAAAACACTCATTCTTTTCAAACTTTTCCATGCACAGTTCCACATCTGTCCAGAACTCTTGTCACTCAGCTTGCACAATCTTGCATTGGTGCATGCACACTCACAATCGCCCACATTTGTGGTCCAACTTTCAGTCTTACCCACACAATCCTTGAGTCAACTGATCCATACTCTCTTACATTCTCCTTCCATCTCTCGCGCACAACAATACACACTCGTTCCTTTGCCCTCTCATTCTCACCCATTCCCCCACATATAACCCAATCATACTCCGATTCTCTCACACTCTCACCTCCCCATTTGGTCTCGGTTATTTCACATACATCCACTTTTGCACTCTCAAGCACCTGGACAATCTCTCTCTCTTTCACCTCACCATTCACACCCCTTACATTCTGTGATGGAATTCGTACCATGACCTTGATTTGGTCCTCAGTCGTCACCTGTTGGTCAGTCCTGGCCTGAGGCTTCTTTTTCGTAGTTTTAGTTAATTGCTTTCAAGGGGAGGGGAAGGCACTAACCCTCTTCCAACCCACTTCTTGTCAACTAGAGAACATGTGTTAGTTGGTTATAAGGTTACCACCCAGCACTGTCAAACCAATATACAGTCGACCCTCAATTCAATGGACTAATGGGGGGGAAAAGTGTTTGTTGCTTGAAAGAGTCCGCTGCTTGAAAATGATGGGAAAAATAGCATAAAACTCTAAAAACAGCAAAAGAAATACAATGGCATTGAAGATGAGGTGCAGTGATGCTATCACAGAATAGTTTACCTCATAATACCCCATTTTCTATGGACCCATTATATTACAACTTGCTTCATGGTGTAGTCTTCATACAACAAGAGTTAGGTTATGTAGAACCTCGTGCAAAATCAATTTTGCGCTAAAACGTGACATATATTTACGTGTAAAATAGGGGGTTAAGTTCTAGGAGCCCCGTATTTCTTGCTGAAAATACAGTATATTTAAAGATAGGTTATTACAAATATGTCTGCCGTAAGACATCCAAGACGTGTGTTTACATTACGATCTCACCGACTTGACACATCAGTGCATTCTAACCTAACCTAACAGACTAGTTTTGCCCCCTAATACTCCCCATAAAAATTTTAACCACCAGGGATTGCCACGAAGCCTCTTGAAAGTCCTCATTACTATCTATCTATAGCCCGATGCTCTAGTCCCGCGAAGAGTGGCCGCAGACAAAATGCCTCCAAGTCGCTCTGTCACCCACCATTTGACTGCCTTCCCCCCAACTCACTCCTCCCTCCCTCATATACCTCTCAACTCCATCCCTCCACCTCATCCTCGGTCTCCCTCTCCCCGTCCCTCCCTCCACTTCACCCACATAGACTCTCTTAGTCAGTCTTTCATTCTCCATTTTCTCCACATGTCCAAACCACCTCAGTGTGAAACAATTTTTGAGTCATTAGTCATCAACAATAAAGGAAAAAAAAACTATACTGAAGTTGTCAGCATGGAGTGATTGTGTACTTCTCACTCCTCAGATACACACGAATGCAGTAATCATGAATAATAAACAAGTCAGTCAAGCAGTATAATTCGTATGACAGTACAGTATACCGTAATTCACAAGAAATGAACTCACATAATGATCTTACCAAACTGTTTATGTCAACACGTAGTGTCTTCACATACCGTAAGAGCTGAATTTTCTCTACTAAAGACCATCAGTTCATAACAAAGGTCGGGCACAAAGCTTCCCCCCCCCCCACGTTGCACCCAAGGCAAAAACATGAATTTTACTGCTCCTTCATCATTAACTTTTTTTCCCCAACAAAGAAACTATCCACACTGTAAACACATCTGAGTCATTTCATGTCTGATCGTTTACATGTAAGCTCCCGCACCACACGCCACTTCATCCAACAATTTAACATTTTCCTTTGGAATAAATGCTTTTCTTGTGTTCACAGCACTTTCAGGGTGCTCAGGCATAACTAAAGTTAGTTTGGAATCATGTACTCAGAGTTCTGACAGGAAATGAGGAGCAAGGAAATAAGCAAATAAATGCTTTTCATCACAGAGACAATAAACACAACACTGAGGCAGGCAGTTGCAGGTAGTATGGGACATGGGTCATGTGGGTCAGGTACAGTACTGTGTTACAGTAATTTTTTATGTTCAACTACAGTATCATTTATTTTTGTACCTGTAAAGAGAAATACTGTATGCAGTTAGAAATGACAAACTTTTAAATAACGGGCAAATGACCGGTGTCCGGCGTGATTCTCTGCCAGCAGATATTCTCCACTGCTTCTGAAATCTGTTGATTCGGGGTCTGTAGAATCGAGGGTCGACTGTATGAGATAATAAAATGTTCTGTAATGGAGGGAGATTTGTTAAGGGATTAGAAGGAAGCAAATATAATAGGACACTAACATATAAGTGTGGTAGCAGGGAAGACCCATTAATCTATAGACCAATGTCTCCGCCAACCCACTTGTTGTCACATACGGAACACGTGTTGGTTGGTTATAAGGTTACTACCCAGCGCTGTCAAACCAATATATGAGATAATAAACTGTTCTGTAATGGAGTGAGATTTGTCAAGGGATTAAACAGAAGCAAATATAACTGGCTACCAATATATAAGTGTGGCAGCAAGGAAGACCCATTAAACTCTAGACCAGTGTCTCTTACAAATCTATCTATCTATTGCCAGACGCCTCAATCCCGAACGGGGTGGCCACAAACAAATCGCCTCCATGTCACTCTGTCCCCTGCCATTTCACTACCACACTCCCAACTCACACCCCCCTCTCTCATATACCTCTCCACTCCATCCATCCATCTCATCCTCGGCCTCCCCCTCCCTCTCGCCCCCTCCACCTCACTCACATACACTCTCCTCGTCAATCTTTCACTCTCCACATGCCCAAACCACCTTAACGTGTTTCTCCTAACGCTTCCCATCACGTCCTC
>JAGKTI010001973.1:54952-73467 GCA_018397915.1 Birgus latro | reverse complement strand
TAGTAAAACAGCTAGAAAAAAGGTGGAAGATGTGAATTTCATGTCCGGTCCTAACCTAACCTAACCTAACCTATGGTTACCATAAAGATTTTCATGCCTAACCTGTTTTCATCATGCTGTACATGTGTTAAAAAATTACCAAAAATGTTAATCATAATTTCTTGCTTGCAATTTAATTTTTCCATGCATGGTTCTTAAGTAAAACAGCTAGGAAAAAGGGGGAAGATGTGAATTTCATGTCCGGTCCTAACCTAACCTAACCTATGGTTACCATAAAGATTTTCATGCCTAACCTGTTTTCATCATGCTGTTAATGTGTTAAGAAATTACCCTAAATGTTAATGATAATTTCCTGCTTGCAATTTAATTTTTCCATGCATGGTTCTTAATAGTAAAACAGCTAGAAAAAAGGTTGAAGCAGTTAATTTCATGTCCGGTCCAAACCTAACCTAACCTATGGTTACCATAAAGATTTTCATGCCTAACCTGTTTTCATCATGCTGTACATTTGTCAAAAAATTACCCTAAATGTTAATCATAATTTCCTGCTTGCAATTTAATTTTTCCATGCATGGTTCTTAAGTAAAACAGCTAGAAAAAAGGTTGAGGCAGTTAATTTCATGTCCTGTCCTAACCTAACCTAACCAAACCTATGGTTACCATAAAGATTTTCATGTCTAACCTGTTTTCATTATGCTGTACATGTGTTAAAAAATTACCCTAAATGTTAATCATAATTTCCTGCTTGCTATTTAATTTTTCCATGCATGGTTCTTAAGTAAACCAGCTAGAAAAAAGGTTGAAGTAGTGAATTTCATGTCTGGTCCTAACCTAACCTAACTTAACATTGTGTTAATCATAATTTCCTGCTTTTAATTTAATTCTTTCATGCATGGTTATTAAATGCACCAGCTATGAAAAAGATTGAAGCAGTGAATTTCATTTCCGGTCATAACCTAACCTAACGTAACCAAACCTAACCTAACCTAACCATTTTTCTGGTTAGCAATTAACATCATTTACTGTATTTGATGCTTTGTATCCAATAATTTAGTGCATAAAATGTGAGAAAAGATGATTTCCATGTCCGATACTTACTTATACTATGCTGGCAAGTTCTGAGCTCCTATGACTCACTCACCTCTAAATCATCATTTTTTGGTTAAAATTCAATAAATTCATGGTATGTGTGCATTATTTATGTGAAAAGGGACCTAAATAAGTGCTATACATGTCCACTAGGGAGGTAGGAAAGTAGTTTTCTGATTTAGGTTAGGTTAGGTTAGGGTCATGAAAAACCAGTGCTGGAGCTTCAGGACCAATATCCGGACAAAACCAATATTCGGACATGCCTTTGGCTCTATTACAACGGATATTGGAGGGATTACTGTATCTTCATTCCATGCTCCAACAGTCTGACCTCTCGGTACTTTCCACCAGAAAGGGCATCTCGTTTGCCTTTATAAATTGGCGTTGTCCAGTTATCGCTCCAGTCCTCAGGTCCTCCTAGTATGATGTTATTAAAAAAAAAAAATCAATTCTTTTACACCAGTACTTCCAGCCTTTTTTATCAGATCAGCTGTTATGCCTGTTGGGCCTGGAGCTTTCCCAGTCTTCATTTCCTTTAAGACGTTCTCCACTTCAACGTCTTGTCAGACATGGAAAGAGTGTGCAAGATATTCACAATAGGAATGTGTGCACATGTGAGGTAGTGTGTGGGGTGAAGAGAAGACGAAAGGAGATGCAAGGAACAGCATGGTGGAATGAAGAGGTAAGACAGGTTGTGGTGCAAAAGAAGAGAGCATATAATAGTGGTTGAGAAACAGGGACATGAAAGAAGTTGAGAGACGGAAGAGAGAGTTACCATCTATGTAGAGAGGTAGAGAGAGGTGAAAATGTTAATAAAAGAGTAAGAAGAGAGTGGTTGAGGAATTTGGAAGGAATTTTGTGTGTAAAATAGAGGGAATGTAAGAAAATGTTCTTGAAAGAGGTAAAGAGAGTTAGACAAGGTTGTAAAGAAGTAAGTTGGGGAGTGAAATATAAAAAAGGTAGATTTCTAGCAGAGAAGGGAGAAAAAGTGAGTAGATGGAAAGAACACCTTATGGAATTGTTGAACCCAGAGAATGAAAGTAGTATAATGCGAGTATAAGTGGCTGGGGAATGGCTGGGAGAAGGAGGGAGGTGAGAAGAGAGAAAGAAATCGGTATGATCTGGTGGAAGTACTGTACCAGTAATGGAGAAAGCCCCAGGAATCGATGGAGTGTGTGGTGAAATGCTGAAGCATAGGGGAGAGAGTGTAGTAGAATGGATATGGAAGATGTGCAAATTGGCCTGGGAGGAAGGTAGAGTCCCAGAAGATTGAAAGTCAGGTATAATAATTCCCCTGTACGAAGGGTAGGTGGGGGCACTCACCATCCACTCACTTGATGTAGTGCTGCTCTTGGGTGTCAGTCCTTTCCTCTCCTCCCTCCTTTCCTTCCTTCCTCTTCTGTCTTTCTTCATTCTTTCCTTGTCCTTCTGCCTATGAGTGATTTTACACTCTCTCTTTTGTTTTCCTTTCCATCATTCTTTCTTCTTCCTTCTGCCTATGGGTGACATACTTACTGACAGAGTTAGGGGAAATCAGAGGATTTAGTTGGAGAAGAACAGGGAGGTTTTAGGCAGGGAAGAGGTTGTTTAGATCTGATATTCATTCTTAGGCCTTGAGTGGAAAAGTTTGTAGAGAAGGGAAAGAAGTTGTTTGTGGCTCTAATTGATATGGAGAAAGCATATGACAGGGTGGATAGACAAGGAATATGGAAAGCATCAAGAATATAGGGAGTAAATGGGAAGTTGTTGAATGCCGTGAAGGGTATGTATTTTGGGGCTAATGCTGCAGTGTGTGTGGATAGCGAGCTGAATGAGTTTTTCTGTTTGAATGATGGATTGAAACAGGGATGTGCCATGTCCCAATGGTTGTTCAGTCTGTATATGGAGTAGGGCAGTGGATGTTGGAGTGACCCTAATGAGAGAGGGCAGTGTTTGGAAACTGTCTGTACTGGTGTTTGCAGATGATACTGTATTGTTAAGTGAAGACAACGGGAACTGCAGAGCTTGGTGAATGAATCTGGGAGAGTGTGTAAGAAATGGAAGCTAAAAGTGAATGGAGGAAAGAGTAAAGAGAAATGAAGCCACTGAATGTACAATGAGGCTTGATGACGAGGAATTGGAAAATGTAAGTGCGTTTAAGTACTTTGGTAGTGTGATGAGTACGGATGGAAGTTTAGAGGGTGAAGTGTATGAAAGGGTACAACAGGGAAGAAAGGTTGCTGACTTTTTGAAAAGCAGTGATAAGGGATAGGGAAGTGAGCATGGAAGTAAAAAAGTCACTGCATGATCGTATTGTGATACCAACTCTAAAATGTGGAAGTGAAGCTTGGACCTTGTTGGAAGGACACAAGTCAAGAGTTAAAGCAGTGCAAATGAGTTATTTGAGAGGAGCATGTTGAGTTATGTGGAGAGACAGACTGACAAATAAGGGAGTGAAGGAGCGTTGTGATATGGATGTGGATGTGATAGAAAGTGTTAGGAGGGGATGGAGGGCGAGAGTGTAACGAAGAGAGTGTATACGAGTGGAGGGGGGGAGAGAGAGAGTGAGGGGGAGGCTGAGGATGAGATGGAGGGATGGAGTAGAAAGGTATACTAGAGAGGGGGGTGTGAGCTGGGAGCGGGACAGTGAAATGGCATTGGACAGGGCCACATGGAGGCGATTTGTTTGTGGCCACTCCCTACGGGATTGAGGCATCTAACAATAGATACTGGTAGATAGATAGATGAATAAGTAATCTCTCTACTATCCAGACGACCACTGTCCGGTGACCTCACTGTTCGGACATCATAGGCTGATGGCCGAAACCCCAAAATGCCCAAAAATTGAAAAAAAAAAATCAGATTTTTTTTTTTACTGCATCAGTTTGAATTTCCCGCGTGCGCCGACCAGCTCCCTTCCCGCGCTATCCCCTTCTTCCTAGTTCTGTCTCAACTCCCATGAATGGTGGACGGCTGTCCAATCATTTGCGGTATCTTTTCGTTCTTGTTTAAATAATCATAAGTCACAGTGCTAAGGATTAAGTTTAGTTAAACGCTAGATTACTGGACATGCTTCAAGAGCAATTATGACCACTGTAAAAACCTTAGAGGTGGGGGTAAACAACAATCATGGACATGTAAGTAAACATTGTCATCTGCTAAATATTTTCCATAATCACTTCTAAATCCTCATTCTCTGGTTACATTTTATTTACTTCATGCTTTTTGTCCCATATTTGAATGTACAGGCTATGAAAGAGGTGATTTTCTCAGTGATTACCATGTCTCTTACATACGTTCACTATCTAGTCAACTGGTGAACATTTTTGCCCTACACTCCTCTAAATCATTTATCTGGTAACATTTTATTTACTTCATGCTTTGTGTCCCATATCTGAGTGCACAGGCTGTGAAAGAGGTGATTTTCTCAATGATTACCATGTCCCTTACATATGTTTGCTATCTAGTCAACTGGTAAACATTTTTGCCCTACACACCTCTAAATCATAATTTTTCCAGTAACATTTTATTTACTTCATGCTTTGTGTCCCATATTTTAGTGCACAGGCTGTGAAAGAGGTGATTCTCTCAGTGATTACCATGTCTCTTACATACGGTCACTATCTAGTCAACTGGTGAACATTTTTGCCTTATACACCTCTAAATCATAATTTTTCTGGTTACATTTTATTTACTTCATGCTTTGTGTCCCATATTTGAGTGCATAGGCTGTGAAAGAGGTGATTTTCTCGGTAATAATCATGTCTCTTCCTTACGTTCATTATGTAGTCAGCTGGCGAACACCTCTGCCTTACCTCAAAATCATCATTTTTTGGTTAAAATTAGATTAATTCATGCTTTGTGCCCATTATTTATGTGAATGGGGTCTTAAGTGCTATGCATGTCCGGTAGGGAGTTAGGTAGGTGGTTTTCTGATTTAGGTTAGGTTAGGTTAGGGTGAAGAATGACCGGTGCTGTTGGTGAACAGTGAACACCTTTGCCATACCCAACTCTTTTTCTGGTAACAGTTTATTTATTTGATGCTTAGTTTCCCATATTTTATTGCATAAGATTTGAGAAATGATCATTTTCATAGTGATTGCCACGTCCGATACTTATTTACACTAAGCTGCCAACTCATGAACATCATTTTTTTTTTTTTTTATGCAAGGAAGAAGGAACCAAAGGCCATGGGCCTGCAAACCGTTCCTTCCAAGAATAAACAAAAACAACACAAAAGAGAGCCAAATTCAAGATCCGTTCATTTGGAGATGCCTGGACACACTGCGTTTGAAAGACTGGAGATTATAGGAGTGGAAATACAGACAGAGGAAGACCGTTCCAGAGTTGACCAGTTGCATAATTGAAGGACTGGGAGTAATGGTTAACTCTTAAATTAGAGAGTTGGACAGAAAAGGGATGAGAGGTTGTTGCTAGACGGGTACTACGTGCCCGTCGTAGAGGTGGAGGAATGCAAGTAAACAGTTCAGAGGAACAGTGGCCATTGAAGTAGCGATAGAAAAGAGATAAAGATGCAACAGTGCGGCGAAGAGACAGAGGTTGAAGGGAGCTAGTAAGAGAAGGAGAGTTAATGAGACGAAAAGCCCTTGACTCCACCCTATTGAGAAGGGCTGTATGTGGGGAGCCTCCCCACACATGAGAGTTGTACTCCAAACAGGGGCGAATAAAACCCGTTTATAAAGTTAGCATCTGTGTAGGGGTAAAGAAGGTTTGGAGTCGGCTTAATCTCTTGGAAGCGGATTTCACAAGAGATGTACAGTAATATGTTCTTTCCAAGATAAATCCTGAGTGAATGAAACCCCAAGCATGTTCAAAGATGATGTAGGAATGAGCTGTACATTATTAAACATCAGCGGGTACTCATGTAGAAGGTTTTGTCTGGTTGATAGGTGCAAGAACTGGGTCTTTGATGCATTAAAAACAACAAGATTATTTTTACCCCAGTCAGAGATACGAGCCAAGTCAGACATTAGGTGCGCCATAGCCTCAGAAGTAACTGCTGAGATGGGCGTTGCGAGAACTGAATGGAAAGGTGAAGGGTGGAATCATCAGCGTATGAGTGGATAGGGTTAGATGTACAGCTTAGAAGGTCATTGATGAATAAAAGGAAGAGAGTTGGTGATAGGAGAGAGCCCTGACGAACACCACTGTTGATAGATCTAGGAGAAGAACGGTGGCTGTCTACAACAGCGGCTATAGAACAACCAGAAAGGAAGCTAGAGTTGAAGGCACAGATAGAAGGATAGAAACTGTAGGAGGGCAGTTTGGAAATTAAAGATTTATGCCAGACTTGATTGAAAGCCTTTGAGATGTCAAGTGCAATGGCAAAGCTTTCACCAAAGTCCCAAAAGGAGGATGACCAGGAGTCTGAAAGGTAGGTGAGAAGATCGCCAGTGGAGCGTCCCTGACGGAACCCATACTGACGATCAGAAAGAAGGTTGTGATAGGAAAGATGCTTTAAAATTTTTCTGTTAAGAATAGACACAAACACTTTTGAGACACAGGATGTTAAAGGAATTGGACGATAGTTAGAGGGTAGGGAATGGTCACCCTTCTTTGGGACTGGCTGAGTGAGAGCAAACTTCCAGCAAGAAGGAAAGGTACAAGTTGATAGACAAAGGCGAAAGAGTTTACCTAGGTAGGGTGTAAACGCAGAAGCACAGTTCTTGAGGACAACAGGAGGGACCCCATCAGGACCATATGCCTTGTTAGTATTGAGGCCAGTGATGGCAGAAAATACATCAGCTGAAGAAATTTTAATGTCAGTCATGAGGAAGTCGGAGGGGGGAAGTGATGGAGGAATAGCACCGGAATCGTCTAAGGTGGAATTGGAGGAGAAAGTCTGAGCAAAGAGATCAGCTTTATCAGTAGAAGAAATAGCTACAAAGCCATCAAAGTAAAAAAGAGGGGGGAAGGATGATGAGGTAAAGTTATTAGAAAGGTTTTTGGCAAGGTGCCAGAAGGAGCGTGAAGAATTTGAGTTGGAGAGTTGGGAACATTTAGTGCGGATGAAATTATTTTTAGCGGAACGAAGAACAGACTTAGCACGGGCAGAAACATAAGAAAGATGTGATTCAGGGGTGGGTTGGCTCTGGTACCTTTTGTAGGCCCTCTCCTTGTTGCGGACAGCATTAGAACAAGTGTGATTAAACCAAGGCTTTTTTGCATTAGACAAAGGATATGAGAAAGGAATGTATGCTTCCATGCCCGAGAGAATGACCTCCGTAATGCGTAAGGCACACTCAGATGGCTCCCGGCCATGGAAGCAATAATCATTCCAGGGAAAATCAAAGAAGTACTGCCTGAGGGCCTCCCAGTCCGCAGCTCCAAAGTGCCACAGACGACTTTTCTTTGGAGGATCCCCAGGCTGCACCGGAGCAATAGGACAGGTTAAGATAATAAGGTTATGATTGGAGGAGCCCAATGGAGAGAAAAGATTAACAGTGTAAGCGGAAGAATTAGTTGTAAGGAAAAGGTCAAGTATGTTGGAGCTCTCTCCAAGGCGATCAGGGATACGGGTAGGGTGCTGTACAAGCTGCTCTAGGTCATTAAGGATAGAAAAGGTATAGGCTTGTTCACCAGGTGGATCAGTGAAAGAAGAGGAGAACCAAAGGTGGTGGTGAACATTGAAATCTCCTAGAATGGAGATTTCAGAGAAAGGAGAAATGGATAGAATGTGTTCCATCGTAGAAGTAAGATAGTCGAAGAATTTTTGATAGTCAGTAGAATTAGGCGATAAGTAAACAGCGCAGAGAATGACAGGAGAGCTGAAGTCAAAGAGTTGAGAATTCAGAAGAATCAAGTTCAAGAACACGAGAGCAAAATAGGTTGTTGCGTACATATACGTAACAGCCACCTTTGGCTTTGAAATGAGTATAGAGAAAGTAGGAGGATACAGAAAAGGGTTTGCTGTCAGTTGTCTCAGACAGCTGAGTCTCCGTTAAGAAAAGAAGGTGAGGTTTAGAGGAGGAGGAGAGGTGGTGTTCCACGGAAAGAAAATTTGAGGAAAGGCCGCGAATGTTGCAGAAATGAAGAAGAAGTGAGTCAGACAGTGGTTCCAGGCATGAGTAATCACCGGGAGAGGGGCAGATGGTGGGGGCATTTGTGGTCCCCCCCCCTGGGGACTCCGAGGCACTGTTAGTTTTTGCCATTATTCTAATTTTCCAAAGTTGTGTAGTGTGTACTGTGCATGTAGTTTGGTGGTGACAGAGAAACTTATATTGGAGAGCATGCTGGCCTACTCTCTATGGAACTGAAGCACTGAAAAAGTTCAGCAAAGGCGGATGGTCGGGAACTAGTCCCGAGGGCTGATGAAATGGGAGCTCCAGCTATTCCAATCATCAGCTTTCCATCCACCTCAAGAATACTACCCTGTTCGACTGGTGCTACAGTCTACCTCAAAATCATCATTTTTGGGTTAAAATTCAATGAATTCATGCTTTGTGTCCATTATTTAATGCATATGATGTGAGAAAGAGTGATTTTCATAGTAATTTCCATGTCTGATACTTACACTTGCTGGCAAGTTGTGAGCACCTATACCTTACTCACCTCTAAATCATCATTTTTTGGTTAAAATTCAGTTAATTCATGCTTTGTATGCATTATTTATGTGAAAGGGGACTTAAAAAAGTGCTATGCATGTCCGGTAGGGAGGTAGGTAGGTGGTTTTCTGATTTTTCTGATTTAGGTTAGGTTATGTTAGGGTCGTGAATGACCAGTGCTGGAGCTTCAGGGCCACTATCCGGACAAGACCACTTTCCGGTCATCCCTTTGGCTCAATTATGTCGGATAGTGGGAAGATTACTGTAGATGAATATACTGTATATACAGTACATATACAGGGCTACCCCGGTTTTACAGTGGGATGCGTTAAGAAAAAACGCATCACTAGGCGGGGTATTGTATATTGGAGTAGATTTAACATGTAAAGTATAGGAGTGCGTCTCTGAGTCGTGGGATTCCTCGCCAACCAAGTCCTAAACCCTCCCAAATGAGTCCAAAAACAAGTTTATAGCCAGTCTAAATGGCCTAACAGCTTAAAAAGAAGGTAACCTAAGCCTAAAACCTGTTAATAATGCACACAAACCAACAAAGAAAATCTGAAAATCATAAAAAATAGTTTAGAAATATCAAATTCTGGCAAGAGGGCTGGCTCAGCTGGCTGCGAAGTGCGCATGATTCAACTTTTAGCCGATCAATCTTGGATGATACCTCGCAGGACCCATCTCAAAACTAGGGGTAGGCCTACAACAGTCGGGGTAGGGTGGTATTTCTATCCCCATCACTAATCCGGGATATCATATAGCGGGGTATCCTTACTGTATATCAGTATACTGTATCTGTGAAGAGTAAAGAGTATGGTAACATGGGGTGGAAATGGATAATTCTGCCATTACCACCATTCATATATTAATACCCTTTACTTCATAACCATTGAAAATGTGACCTAAGTTCATAGAACATAGTCGTAAAACAGTCCCAGGAATCACCTCGTGAAGTTAGTACAGTATGTCAGACATCCCTATATGTTTTATTTAATCAAAGACCAGTGGTATGGGTAAAAGATGGGAGAAGGCAGCTGAAACATGGGTATGCAAATTTCCACGTCACCATCATCCAGCCACTTGATGTGGTGCTGCCTGTTTCTTCCTTCACCATTATCACTCTTTTTCTATGTCTGCCTTCTCTCTTCCAACTTGTCTCATCTTTCGTGTCTTTTTTTATTTCACTTCTTTCCATTTCAGGTGGCTTCACATTGAATGACAAGCCAGATGGTTTCCTGTAAGCCAGGAAACCATTTTCAGTGCTAGGTGGTAACCATATATCCAACCATTTTGTGTTTCCGATGTGTCAGCAGGTGGGTTGGTGGAGGGTTAGTGCCCCTCCCCATAAAACAACTAAATCTAGGACAAATGACCATCCCTTACAGGATTATGGTGTCTGGCTCTAGATAGATAGATAGTATCTGCTACAGTATATGTCAGCCACATTAAGGGGAAAAAAAAAAATCTTGGTCTCTACTCTCTGTTGAGGTACATTACAGTCAGAACCTTATATCCTGTTTAGATATGTTACAGGTTATAGGATAAACAGCTCCATTATACTGTACAGTACCGGATGATGCAAGAAGTAAGGTACTGGTATAATTATACAGTACAGTATTTGCTTATGAGCCAGTTCGTATAATTATACAGTACAGTATTTGCCTATGAGCCAGTTCATATAATTATACAGTACAGTATTTGCTTATGAGCCAGTTCGGAAGGAAGTCATCCTAAATATTACAGTACTGGTACTGCACTAGGTCATATCAATTCTTTTACAAGCTAATATTTATTATGTTCCAGGCTCCAACACTGTGATACGGAATTTATTAAGGAAGCCTGCAAATGGATCATCTGTCAATAAACTGAAAACATTTAAGGTAAGTTCTCTGTCATAGAGACAGTTGTAACCATATGATGTTTCACAATAGTATGCTCAGTTATACTGAACATTACAGCTGGTTCCATTTACTGTATCCTGAAACCTACATGTGATAGTGCTATGCACCTCAGTTGGAGCAGCTGCATTGTCCACCTGAAAGGCAAATTTCCTCATCTTTCCCTGCACTTCACCATAGAAAGGACCCTGGTGTTCTTACCTAATTGTTCTTACCCAATTGTATCTTTAGAGGAACGAGTCAAGCTCGTACTGTCCCGTGTCTTAAACCATTTTCATCAAACATCTCCTTAAATTTATGGATTGTTTTGACACACACAGTTTCATTCGTTAGTGCAGTCCACTGATCAGTTGCCCTATTTGGGAAACTAAATTTCCTTACGTCTTTGTCATCTCTCTTTTTATGCAGTTTTTTGTAGTGTCCTTTTGCTGATACTTCCCCATAGGTTATATAGTCATTTATGTCTATTTTCTCTTTCTCTGATATGCATTTATATAACATAATCATGTCTCCTCTCTTTCTTCTCTCCTGTAGTGTTGGCAGATTCAGTTTTTCCAATCTTTCTTCATGGCTTAGATCCCTTAAGCTTGGTACCCATCTTGTAGCAGCCTTTTGAACTTTTTCAATCTTATCTATGTGTTTCCTGAGGTGACGATTCCAGACTACTGATGCATACTCTAGGGTTGGTCTGATGAAAGATGTTAATATCTTCCCCAGCATGTCTTCGTTAATGTGAATGCTATTCTCATATTTGCGAGCAGTGTATACATGTTCCGTACCTTTTCATTTATGTGGTCTGCCGGAGTTAGTCTGTTACTGATAATCACACCTAAGTCCTTCTCTCTTTCTGATGTATGTAGGGTTTTGCTTCCTAATTTATAATCCCAGTCTGGTCTTCCCACTTTTACCAAACTTGATTATATGACACTTGTCCACATTGAATTCCATTTGCCATGTATTACTCCATTCATGAAGTTTATTGAATTCGTCTTGTAGCTCATTACAAGCGTCTGTGTTAGTAATTCTCCTTTGAATTTTTGCATAATCAGCAAACATATTTAAATAGCTATCTTTTCCAATATTATTATCTATGTCATTTATATACACTAAAAACATAATTGGTGCCAGCACTGAGCCCTGTGGAACTCCACTAGTGACTTCCCTCCATGATGAGTAATTACCCCTTAGTACTGTTCTCATTTCCCTTTTTCTGAGAAAGTCTTGCATCCAATAGTACAGTTTGCCTCGGATTCCTCCTTGATGGTACAGTTTCCATAAAAGTCTTTGGTGCGGTACTCTCAAATGCTTTCTTGAAATCTAGATAGATACTGTCGACCCATCCTTCTCTTTTCTGTAATGTTTCTGCAACTCTGTCATAGTAGCTTGATAAATTAGTAACGCATGATTTTCTCTTTCTGATACCAAACTGCCTTTCTGTTATATTATGTTCTTCTAGATGGTTTACCCAAACTTTTCTTATTAGCTTTTCCAGTATCTTACTTACAACACTGGTTAGTGATACTGGTTGGTAGTTGAGTGGATTTTGTCTATTCCTTTCTTGAATAAGGGGACAGTGTTTGCTTTCTTCCAAATATCTGGTAGTTTACCTTGACCCAAGGATTCTTTGAATATTGGAGATAATGGTCTACTTAACTCCTTTGCGCATTCATGTAGAACCCAACATGAAATTTCGGCTGGGCCATTTGCTTTTCCTTTGTCTAATTTACTTAACTCTTCCTGTATTTCTTTTTCTAATATTTGTATATCTGGTAATATGTGACCCTGGTTAAGTGCAATCTACCACAAGGGGGCGCTGGATCCCTACACAGTGTTATGTGCTCTGCTGTACTGTACCAGTTGAACAGCTCCACAGAAACAGATGCTTACCTGTGGTTGATGGTTCTGCTCAGCCAGACAGAGTTGAGTTAAGCAGCAACAAATGTATCCCAATACCAGTAGCTTATATACCGTATATATTTGTAATGCTTGAATCCTACCTCACACCATCTCCTTGGTGAGAATTAGGGTTGGGGTGATGATGATGGCAAAAATGCATTACTGTATGATATATTGTTACTGGGTATCACTCACTCTATGTAGTGCTGCTCTCAGATGCCTGCCCTTTCCTCTCTTCCTTTCTTCGTTTCATCCTTCCTCTTCTGTCTTTCTTTCCCTCTTTCTTTCCTCTTCCTTTTGTCTACAGGTGACTCTACAGTGAGTGACAAGCCAGTTGGTTTCTTGTACACCAGGAAACCATTTACTAAGCTGGGTGGTAACCATGTACAGTAGACAAATTATGGCGCCTGGTGGTCTAGTGGGTAATTAAGGCGCTGCAGTTGGATTGAGCTGGTGCAGGTTTATATCCAAGGGGTGGTTGGGGTTTATTGTGCACATAATGCCACTCAGGGATGAGTGAAGCTGGTCACTCACCTTAAATATCAGGACCAACATGCCTAGCCCCGGACTTCAACGCTCCTCATGGAGCAACACTGGATTAGGTGATGGATGGATGGGTGGCTGTTTTTTATGAGTACCTGTGCTATATGTTTATTTCAGGCAGTGAGAGGATTCTTTATTTATTTACATATTTAATTTTTTGAAGTGGTTGGTGGGGGCGCTCACCATTCGCTCACTCGATGTAGTGCTGCTCTTGGGTGCCAGCCCTTTCCTCATTTCCTTCTTTCCATCCTTCCTCTTCTGTCTTTCTTTATTCTTTCCTCTTCCCTCTGTCTACAGGTAACTCTAGTGACAAGCCAAGTGGTTTCCTGTACACCAGGAAACCATTTACTACACTGGGTGGTAACCATATACAGTAACCAGAGTATGGCACCTGGTGATCTAGTAGTCAATTAAGGCACTATAATTGGATTGAGCCTGTGCAGGTTTATATCCAAGGGATGGTTGGGGTATATTGCATATGTAGTGCCACTCAGTGGTGAGTGACGCTGGTCATTATTTTCAATGTCAAGACCAACTTGCCTAGCCCCGGGCTCCTACGCTTCTCATGGGGCAGACACTGAATTAAATGCTGAATGAATGATGATTTACTTTTTGATAGGTGGAGCGCAGTCCTCTACTAGACCAAGTTGCATCATTTCTGCCTCAGCTACGCACCTCCACAGAAGCTCTGCTTTCTCGGCCTGCACATGAGCGTCAGCAGCTGGACATTGAAAACACCAGTAATGATTCTCAAGTTGTGGAGATGGTGGGTAGTTCTTACATCACAGTGGGTCATTGATTATTCTGTATGCAATACTAGAGTTTATTATTTATTTATTTACGTTTTTGTAAGATAGGGTATTAGTTAGGGAGTAGGCTGTAGCACCAGCCAGTCAGGGTGGTACTCCCCAGGGGAATGGGAATGCTGATGATAGGGAGAGCTGGAGCTCCTGTTTCACTAGCTGCCAGAATATCTGACCATCCCCCTTTGCTGACCTCTTCATTGTAACACCAACATAGAGAGTAGACCAGCATACTCTTCCAAAAATTTTCCTCTAACTCATGCACCCCGTACATGTGCATAACATATCGCACAGCATACCCCACTACATCACAGGGGTTGACACCAGCAAGGGCATGCGGCCAGAAAACTTTGCCCCCGCTGCCTAGTGGCAGACCTATTGAGGGGAGGCATGACGAGCTCTCCCGGCATTGATTTGGGGGCTGAGGTGGATGGGGCTCGGATCTGTGCTAGAGGGTACAGGGCGTTGTGGTTCCCAGGCTGCCACTTCCACCCAATGGAGAGGAGCCTGAACGTGGGAGTAATGCCCCCAGGAGGCTGCCCTATCAGTGGGTGTATAATGGCAGGGCTGTTACAGTTCCAAGGCGCTCTCTGAGTATGTCTCTGCAGCTGTCCTGGAAGGGTGCCCTGAGGCCTCTGCCACAGCCACTGGTCACAGGTGGTGGGCTATGGGTCCCAGATCTCATGTCTGGACTTGGGACTGTGCTAGTGGATGGGGCCTGTGGTCTCACTCCCTGTTATTTTTCCCAGATATGAAAAAAATGAAAGGGAATCAAAGCAAGCCTGAGGGAACTAAATCACCCTAGGGGATTAGAGTGGTGTCATGGAATGTGGGAAGTTTGAGGGGTAGAGCAGGGGAAGTAGCTAAGGTGGTGGGTGGATGTTGGATGTGTGCAAGAAGCCATAAATAGGGAAGGATCAGCCAGAATGATTGCTGGGAGGGATTGTTGTTACAATTTATTTTGGCAGGGTAGTGCTGATGGTTATGGTGGAGTGGGTGTGTTGATTAAGCAGAAATGGGTGGAATATGTCACGAATGTAATGAGAGTAAGTGGAGATTTTGTTTGGTGGGATAATGTTTTCATTTACATCAGTGGCTTGGATGAGGTAGAGAAAGATTGATTCTGGGATGGCTTAACCCACCTCGTGCCGACCACTTTTTTACCCAACCCTCCCCCAGAACCCGACCGATTTTCAGCTTGTTTTTTTGCTCAAACCTCTGCTTTTGGTGAGAAACATTGAAAATTCAGCGAAAAAGCGCTCATCTGAAGTGAAAAATATCTTAAACAGGTGAGAGCTTCCTCACCTGGCTACTCCTATCTATGACACCGCGCTCGATAAAAGACGCTCCCTATGCGAGGGAAACTTAACCAAAACCACTCGGCCTTGTAGATATTTATTTATTTGGTATGAATTCATATGTAGTACAAGAGTATATTGCTTTTCACGCAGTAATATAGGCCATATAACCGTTGTTCCCTCACCAAACACATCAACGTATTGCACCTACCTTGGCAATGTTACCTCCTATACTTTTGTTCATTACTAACTCTAGTGCCACGTAATCTTTGTACTCCGCATCAAGAATAATTTTTGCCTTGAATTTCGTCGTCAGAGTGACCGTGGTTCTACGTGTCTTTACTGGCCGGGCCACTGCTAACAGGTGAGTTGCGAGAAAATGACACACCCCCTGACGGGGGGGTTGGGGGTTGCACAGGGTCAGGCAGTTTCACCACCTGGCTGGTGGTAGAGGAAGGTCTCCTACATATGCCTACCAAAAATCACCCGCGAATCTTGAAAAATGTGCAAACGATGGGCTTTTCAATTGCATGACATATGATGCACGTCGGGGGGTCTCGGCGTGAAAAAAAGTTGTGACGTGCATCGTACTTCGGGGTGACTGGACGGGTTAATACATATAGTAAGTGGTGTGGGGGATGATGAGATTTTAGTTTTGGGAGAGGACTTGTATGGTCATGTAGGTGAAGCAGCTCTAGGATATGAAGGAGCACATGGGGAATATGCATATGGTACAGGAAATGAGGAAGGGGAAAGGATACATGAATGTGGGGAGGCAATGAACTTTATTATGTGCAACACACCTTTTAGGAAAAGTGAGAGTACATTTACATATTCTAGTATTAAAAATGAAAACTGTACCCATTTTACACTAACTTGACCCATAATTTTGCCATTTTGCAGTTTATTTTACATCCTTGTCAGTGAATTATTTCTTCATGACTAGTACAGTATTACTGTAGTATGTTATTACAACTCAGCAGTCATGATGGAGAGACAGCAACTTCAGGCAGGGTTTTAATAGAAAGCGTAGGAAACGCATGTATTGTGATCCATTGCATCCCATTTAACGGACATTGTTCGTTATGGCTGATGGAAGTCTGGTGGCCTATATGGTATTCATTAAATCCAATATCTGATCTATCAAGGTACATTAAATCAAGGGTCTTCTGTATTATTTTAAAATAAGACAGATAAGGTACCAATGAATTGAAAGTAATGTGATTTTGCCTTTGTACAAAAGGGAATAGAAGTTATAGCAGAATAATTTAGAGAAAGAAAGATTGAAATCAGAATGTTTTAGTAGTACTGTACTGTATATCAATCATGTATTAATCCAATCATGTATTTTTTGTATTTTGACAGTGAATCTCGTAGGAGTAGACTGTAGCACCAGTCGAGCAGGGGAGTACTCCCTTGGTGGATGGAAGGCTGATGACTGGGAGAGCTGGAGCTCCCGTTTCATCAGCCTTCAGGACTTGTTCCTGACCATCCCCCTTTGCTGAACTTTTTCAGTGTCTCAGTGACACAGAGAGTAGTCCAGCATGCTCTCCAGTACAAATTTCTCTAACTGTCAACACCAAACTACATGCACACTACACACTACACTTCCTTTTCAAAATTAAGAAAATGGCGCACAAAAATCATGCCTCGGAGTCCCCAGGGGGGGGACCATAAATGCCCCCACCATCCGCCCCTCTCCCGGTGACGACTCACAGAGCTGCCTAGAACCACTGTCTGACTCACTCCTTATTTCTGTAACATTCGCGGCCTTTCCTCTACAATTTCACTCTGTTGAACACCACCTCTTCTCCTCTAAACCTCACCTTCTTTTTCTCTCTGAGACTCAGCTGTCTGAGGCAACTGACAGCAAACTCTTTTCTGTATCCTCCTACTTTCTCTATTCTCATTTCAAAGCCAAAGGTGGCTGTTGCATATATGTACGCAACGATCTATCTTGCTCTCGTGTTCCTGAACTTGATTCTTCAGAATTCTCTACTCTCTGGTTTCGGCTTTCCTGTCATTCTCTGACTAAATATATCTGCGCTGTTTACTTATCTCCTGATTCTACTGACTATCAAAAATTCTTTGACTATCTTACTTCTACAATGGAACACATTCTATCCATTTCTCCTTTCTCTGAAATCTCCATTCAAGGAGATTTCAATGTTCACCACCACCTTTGGCTCTCCTATCCTTTCACTGATCCACCTGGTGAACAAGCCTACATCTTTTCTATCCTTAATGACCTAGAGCAGCTTGTACAGCACCCTACCCTTATCCCTGACCGCCTTGGAGAGAGTTCCAACATACTTGACCTTTTCCTAACAACTAATCCTTCTGCTTACACTGTTTATCTTTTCTCTCCATTGGGCTCCTCTGATCATAACCTTATTACCTTAACCTGTCCTATCGCTTCAGTACGGCCTGTGGACCCTCCAAAGAAATGCCGCCTGTGGCACTTTGGAGCTGCAGATTGGGAGGCCCTCACGCAGTACTTCTTTGATTTTCCCTGGAATGATTATTTCTTCCATGGCCGGGAGCCATCTGAGTGTGCCTTACGCATTACGGAGGTTATTCTCTCGGGCATGGAAGCGTACATTCCTTTCTCATATCCTCTGACTAATGCAAGAAAGCCTTGGTTTAATCACGCTTGTTCTAATGCTGTCCGCAACAAGGAGAGAGCCTATAAGAGGTACCAGAGCCAACCCACCCCTGAATCACATCTTTTATATATATCTGCCCGGAATCGTCCTAAGTCTGTTGTTCGCTCTGCTAAAAATAATTTCATCCATGCTAAGTGTTCTCAACTCTCCAACTCGAATTCTTCTCGCTCCTTCTGGCACCTTACCAGAAACCTTTCTAACAACTTTACCTCATCATCCTTCCCTCCTCTTTTCTACTCTGATGGCTCTGTAGCTATTTCTTCTACTGATAAAGCAAATCTCTTTGCTCAGACTTTCTCCTCCAATTCCACCTTAGACGATTCCGGTGCTATTCCTCCATCACTTCCCCCCTCTGACTTCCTCTTGACTGACATTAAAATTTCTTCAGCTGATGTATTTTCGGCCATCATTGGCCTCAATACTAACAAGGCATATGGTCCTGATGGAGTCCCTCCTGTTGTCCTCAAAAACTGTGTTTCTGTGCTTACACCCTGCCTAGGTAAACTCTTTCGCCTTTGTCTCTCAACTTGTACCTTTCCTTCTTGCTGGAAGTTTGCTCTCATTCAGCCAGTCCCAAGGAAGGGTAACCACTCCCAACCCTCTATCTATCGTCCAATTGCTTTAACATCCTGTGTCTCAAAAGTTTTCGAGTCAGTTCTTAACAGAAAAATTTTAAAGCATCTTTCCTATCACAACCTTCTTTCTGATCGTCAGTATGGGTTCCGTCAGGGACGCTCCACTGGCGATCTTCTCACCTACCTTTCAGACTCCTGGT
>JAGKTI010001973.1:16308-40060 GCA_018397915.1 Birgus latro | reverse complement strand
CCAGGGTTTTGACCAAAAACAAGTTGGTTAGGAGAAAAGCCTGAGTAGTTGGTGAGAGCATTTCTTGCCGATACTGCCCATGCCAAGGCCACATCCAATTCACACTGGCTATCAGCCATTATCTTCCTAACAATGTCACCAATGACTGCATTTTGACGCTCACAGACTCCGTTGCTCCAAGGACTCTCTGCAGACGTTGTCATGATCTTGATATTGAAGGCCTCTCCCAATGCTCGCATTTCCGCATTGTTGAATTGACAACCATTGTCTGTAAGAATTTTTCTAGGTGCGCCAAACACAACAATCCAGCTTCGAAATATTCCTTTGATAATGGTGGGTGCACACTTATCCGCGATTACTATCACATTACAATACCTGGTCGCCAGATCAAAAAGGACTAATAAATAATGCCATCCCCAAGCTTTCAAATCCATGGCTATGGGTTCGTTAAACTTAGACGCCATGGGCAAACTGACTACGGGTCGGGGCTTGGTTTTCTTGAATCTGCAACAGACTGTACAAGCATCAGATACAGCCTTGATAGCTCGCTCCAGTTCTGAACTTTTAATTCCCGCATCTGTGATTAGTTTAATTAATTTCGTTGATGTTGGTTGTCCAAATTGCCTGTGAAGCTTCAAAGCATTTTTTTCTACTTCACTCCCAAGAGATGCCAGCATGATTGTTTCACAAAATTCACGACCTAGTCATAAAGAAATTGGAAGCAAGTAATGGCCTGAAGATAAGGACTTCAAATCAATGATAGTTCCACAAATTTTGACCAGGTCACTTCCAAAGTTAATCAACATTTTTGCTTTTTTCATGGAACATCTACTCAACAGCAAGGGAATATTGCAGTCCACAACATCAGTCACGATGGTTGCATGCATATTTCCAATGTAGCAGGGCAGAGTAACACGTTTGAGGGAAGAAACTGTGACACCATAAGCAAAAGTAAACATTGAGGATGACACTTCTCTTATAGCTTCACGTTCATAATCGGTGAGCTCACTTAGATAGCAATTGATCCATTCAACTCCACGTACAGTTGTAGAACACCCTGTGTCTAGAAGAGCACATCTCTTAGATTCTTCTGCTAGAGTCTGTAACTTAGACCTCTACTAGCGGCATCATCCGCATAGTCCATAAATAACGACAGATGCACTGTTTCAGAATTTTCTTCTCGGCTGCCATCGTTTTCGTCTACATTCGGACAGTCACGTGCCCAATGAAATCTAGAATCACATACGAAACATGTCGATACCTTTCTGTCAGACTCAAGTGGGTTCTGCCTCCTGCCGGTGGATGAGCGTTGGGGAATTCTAGCAGATACGGTTGAACATCGGCCACCACCATGACGTCGATCACGTACTGCACCACCCCGCAACATTCTCCGTCCTCGTCGAGTACCTCTTGTATAAAACGTTTCCTCACCCTCAACTTCGTCACTCCAAAATACTGGTTCGCCTTTCACCTCCCAGGTGGACACCGATGCATCGTTCTGCCTGCCAATTTCACCAGCAAAAATACGATTCAGGGCAAATTTCATGTTTTCGTATGTCACCTCAGTTATCGCGGACATTGCTAGTTGTTGCTCACTGTCTGAAAGTTTGCATGCAGCTAAGAGCATAAAAGCCATCACAGAATTTGGCAGTGCCATGTCCTGCTTTGTAAATTTGAAATAAACATGCTTAAATTCTGTCACGAACTCACGAATGTTCATATCACCAGCTCTTCTGAAGTTGTACTACTCATAAAACGCTGCAAACTGTCGACGTCCTTTGTCCACGAGAAATAAACCGTCTAATTTTTTCAGCAAGGTCTGAACACCATCCTTCTGCTTCAGAACATCCGCATCAACCTCTGAAGACGCCACCCTCGCTCTTCCAGACAATGACAGGTGAATAGCTAAGGCTTGTTTTTCTTTAGCCAAGTCTGTCAGTTCACACCAAATGTTGATGTCTTTTTTCCAGCTCGCATAAGCAGAATAATTTTCAAGTTTTGGAGGCCACTTGGTCGAACACGACGCCATTTTTTAAACTACGCTCTGCTACCAGAGTCAGACTAGGCAAACCACACTCACCAGCCTCACAACGTGAACTGCCCAAGGTCCCCAGTTGCATACCACAGGAACCTTCCGATGACGTCATCACTCGTGACAGCAGGTGTGTGCGTGCGCACACACTAACAACAATATGCACTAACATCATGTTTGGCCAAGTCAGTAGAGAGGTTGTTTGCTGTCCCAAAGGACATGGGTTGAAAGCCTGGCTGTGGCAGGGAACAGTTGCAGGGCTTGAATTTTTTTTAAACAGACCTTACAGGTACACTATAAAACTCACTGACAAATCATAAATCCACCTTCTAATACAAATACTCCAGTCCTGTATGAGACAGCACTATCATATATTGAGTGTGAACAGTGGGTATTAGTGCCAAAGCAGTGAAGGAGGAGCTATATTTTATGTAGGAGTACTGCTGGGCCACAGGCAACAGGCTCTTAAGCTTGATATACAGAAGGTTATAATAAATCAGAGACATTTGAACCATGTAGAGAATATCAGCAGGCAGTAAATGAATAATACTGTACAGTGTACTGTAGTGTAATTTGTCACCACCTTATTCATTCATATACAATAGTGCTGCCTACTTCTTCCTTCACCTTTATCATTCTTTTTATGTGTCTGACCTTCACTCTTCCTATTTCTGCCCTCCTTCCTGTCACTTATTACTCTCCTTTCCACACCAGGTGGCTCTACACTGAATGACAAGCATAATAGTTTTTTGTAACCCAGGAAACCATTTACTACACTTGGTGGTAACCATATAATCAAATAATGGGATGATGTGGAGTCTGCTATGTTGCCTTTGTTCACTGAGTGGAGATGCAAATACAGTGTCCATGCAAGAACCAAACCTCTACATTCTTCCCTGCACCTCATTGTGCAAGGCACTTTTGTCTACAAGGGAACTTCAGTTCACTGCACAGAATGGCCCTGCAAGGACGGTATCTTGCCTGTGATTGATGGGTCATGCCTGGCCAAACAGACTGGGATTACTTACCATATCAACAATAACAACATCTCAGACTGTCCAGAGTACAAGAAGATATCACAGAAATAGTGAAGTCAGTACTGTACAGTATTTTTTTTGTTTTGTTTTGTCTTCCAGAATTTGTTGGTGAGTGAGCTGAGCAACAGTGAAGAAGACAGCGAGGAAGATGGAACTCTTCTTGGTTCTTCCTCAAAACATGCCTGCTGTGACAGTGACTCTGACAGTACTGACCAACCAGAGCTTGGACCAGTTACAGTAGACAGCTTGAGGCTACCATCGCATGCACTGAAGAATGGGAGAAAGCACAAGAATTTGATACAAGAGGTACCTGGAATAGATAATGATGAGAGAGTAAATGATGGAGAGAAGTCAGATGGGGAGGCAACTGTTATTTCAGCCAGCTCAGGGGAGAGATGGAAGTCCTCCATAATGTTCTCTACATAGTACATATTCCAGTGATGCCCTTGTTGCTGGCTTGAATGTGTAAGATCAGCTAGAGATAGTTGAACTGTAATGAGAATATCACCAAGCAATGGCATGTTTAGAATCATTTTGTTTCATTTCATTTCATTTTTAAATGTTCAAACATCCATGCATGTATTGGCCTTGGTCATCTAATGGTGGCTTTCCATGCTGCCTGATCTCTGGCAGCCTCCCTATTCAGTCCCTTATCCCCAAGGTCACCCTCTGTGACCTTGTCCCAGGACTTTTTCAGTTTGTCTCTATCACCCCTACCCCCAGTGTTCACACCTCTCACTTTCTTCATTTATTTGTCATCCCCCATCCTCTCCACAGGTCCAAACCATCTTAATCTACCCCTCCTCATCACAACACCAGTAAACATCACCCCCTTCTTTCCTCTCAGTTCCTCCATTGTAAACCTAGTCCCCAGGCCTCGCATTCTAGGGTACACTACACCTTCACCTAATCATTGTCATTTCTGTATGTTTGAGCCCATGAATATCCTTTTCCCTAACTACCCAGGTCACACTACCATACAGCATTACACTCCTAGCACATGCTGCATACAAACATCCCTTAGCATGGAGAGAGAGCCCTCTCAGTGTCAGGAGAGGCCACAGCTCCCTGAACTATTTCCAGCCACTCTTCACTCTAATCACAGAACTACCTCCAGCCCTATCTCCACCACATAACATGTCTCCCAAGTAATAAAACTTTTCTATATGCTCAAGATACTTGCCAGTAAGATCAGTCCTTTCACGCCTGACAATCTCCACATGCTCTTCCTGACACACGACACACACGAAATCAGCCTTATATCGCAGTCTGCCTCTAATACCACTACATCTCTTATGCGCCCACGTATCACAAATACAGGCACACCCAGTTTAACGATGCATTTTGTTAAGTAAAAACCATTGCTAGGTGGGGTATTATATCTGAAGGTAGATTTAACATGTAAAGTATAGGGATGCATTTTTGAAGCTTGGGTTTCCCCCCAACCAAGTCCTAAACCCACCCAAATGAGTCCAAGTTCAAGTTTCTAGCTAACATAAACCTGCAAATAGCTTTAAAACAAGCTAAACTAAGCCTAAAAGCATTTATAACTCACCTAAACTCAAAAATAAAATCTGAAAATCATCAAAAATAAGTCTGGAAAAAATCAAACTTAGTAAACTATACCCCAAAATGACAATGTTCACCTCACCAATGACTAAAAGACGTTAATCTAACTCTTAAAAACAGGTTATAAATCAACCTCAGCTCAAAATTTAAGTCTAAAATACAGTAATCCCTCCACTATCCGACGTAATAGAGCCAAAGGCATGTCCGGATAGTGGCCCTGAAGCTCTAGCACTGGTCGGTCATTCATGACCCTAACCTAACCTAACCTAAATCAGAAAACCACCTACTTACCTCCCTACCGGACATGCATAGCACTTATTTAAGTCCCCTTTCACATAAATAATGCACACAAAGCATGAATTAACTGAATTTTAACCAAAAAATGATGATTTAGAGGTGAGTAAGGCATAGGTCCTCACAACTTCCCAGCAAGTGTAAGTAAGTATCAGACATGGAAATCGCTTTGAAAACTTTCTCACACCATATGCATTAAATAATGGACACAAAGCCTGAATTCATTGAATTTTAACCCAAAAATGATGATTTTGAGGTAAGGAAGGCATAGATGTTCATGAGTTGGCAGCTTAGTGTAAATAAGTATCGGACGTGGCAATCATTATGAAAATCATTTCTCACACCTTATGCACTAAAATATGGGATACAAAGCACCAAATAAATAAATTGTTTCCAGAAAAAGAGTTAGGTATGGCAAAGGTGTTCACTGTTCACCAACAGCACCGGTCATTCTTGACCATAACCTAACCTAACCTAAATCAGAAAACCACCTACCTACCTCCCTACCGGACATGCATAGCACTTAATTAAGACCCCATTCACATAAATAATGGGCACAAAGCATGAATTAATCGAATTTTAACCTTAAAATGATGATTTTGAGGTGAGTAAGGCAGGGGTGTTCGCCAGCTGACTACATAATGAACATAAGGAAGAGACATGATTATTACTGAGAAAATCACCTTTTCACAGCCTATGCACTCAAATATGGGACACAAAGCATGAAGTAAATAAAATGTAACCAGAAAAATTATGATTTAGAGGTGTGTGGGGCAAAAATGTTCACCAGTTGACTAGATAGTGAACGTATGTGAGACATGGTAATCACTGAGAAAATCACCTCTTTCACAGCCAGTGCACTCAAATATGGGACACAAAGCATGAAGTAAATAAAATGTTGCCAGAAAAATTATGATTTAGAGGTGTGTGGGGCAAAAATGTTCACCAGTTGACTAGATAGTGAACGTGTGTAAGAGACATGGTAATCACTGAGAAAATCACCTCTTTCACAGCCTGTGGACTCAAATATGGGACACAAAGCATGAAGTAAATAAAATGTAACCAGGTAACCAGAGAATGAGGATTTAGAAGTGATTATGGAAAATATTTAGCAGTTGACAATGTTTACTTACATCTCCATGACTGTTGTTTACTCCTTGTTTACCCCCACCTCTAAGGTTTTTACAGTGGTCATAATTGCTCTTGAAGCATGTCCAGTAATCCAGTGTTTAACTGCACTTAATCCTTAGCACTGTGACTTCTGATTATTTAAACAAGAACAAAAATACCGCAAACGAACGGACAGCTGTCCACTGTTCACGGGAGTTGAGACAGAACTAGTAGGAGGGAGACTGGGCGGGAAGGGCGCTAGTCGGTGTGTGCAGGAAATTCAAACTGATGCGGTCTGAAAAAATCGGATTTTTTTTTTTTTTTTTTCAATTTTGGGGTTTCGTCCATCAGCCCACGATGTCCGAATAGTGATGTATCCGGATAGTGGATGTCCGGATAGTAGAGAGATTACTAATCAAAATCAGTTTTAAAAATAACAAAACCCCTTGTTACACTGGGGTTTGGCCATCGTTCGACGGGGTAGGGTGGTATTTCTACCCCATTGCTATGCTGGGATATCGCATATAGGGGTATCATATCACGGGGTCTGCCTGTACTGCACAAGACGGAATTACTTCCCATGCCCCTGTGGCAAATCGCACATGGCCACTCTCCCTTTTCTTTTACAATACCACCACCAGCCCAAGATACCATCACTTTTGTTTTATCTGCATTGCTCTCAAGTACTTGTGCCGTATACCATCTCTCCACTTCTTAAATCGTTCCTTTGCCTCGTCTTTCAATCTTTGCAATCAACACCAAATCATCAGTATGGATATTGTTGTTGTTGTTGTTGCTTAACCATGGTCTGTATGGCTGAGCAGACCACAGGTAAGCCACTGCTTTTGAAGGGCCCTTCTACAGGCACAGTGCAGTACCATATACTGTGTAGTGATTTGATGCCCCCTTTTGGTAGACAGTGTCTCACCAGGGTTGGACTAGGGCCTTTCCCACAGCAAGGTTCAGGGATATATGAAGAGATTTGACTTGGGTCGAATTAACAGCTGCCCCACTGAGGGTGCACAGTGTCACCACATGTGGGCTTCTTGTCAGTGCTGGAAACTAAATGATGGGTTGAGTTGTGCTCACCACCTCACCACCACCACGAGAAATTAATCAGTAACCTTGCCGTGACATTCGTAACAGTGTTTGTGTGTGTGTGCGTGTGTATTTACATAATTGTAATATACAGGAATTGAGCTATGCTCGTGGGGTCCCGTCTCTTTTTCTCAGTAAGTCAAATTTTGCTTTAAACTCATTTAAGTTTTTAGACTGGGCTATCTCTTTATCCAGGCTATTCCACAGGTCTGTGCATCTATAAGGAAAGCTATATTTCTTGATGTCCTTCAAGCAGCTTGGCTTCTTTAGTTTCATTCCGTGTCCTCTTGTTACCCTCTCATCCCACGCAAACAGATTTTCTCTGTCAGTTTTATCTACTCCCATCATGGTCCTGAACACTGCAATCATGTCACCCCTCTCTCTCCTTTCCTCTAAGAAAGGCAAATCCAGCCTTTCCAGCCTCTCTCTGTATGACAAATCTTCCAGACTGGGGACCATCTTGGTTGCTGTTCTTTGTATTCTCTCAATCTTGTTTATATCTTTCTTTTTGTGTGGGGACCACACTTCTGCTGCATATTCTGACCTGGGGCGGATCATGGTCACTATCAATTTTTTCATCATCTCCTCATCCATGTAATGAAATGCCACTCTTATATTGGTCAAGAGTTTATATGTCTCTCTATCTTATTCATATGTTTTTCAGGTGACAAACTATCCTGGACCAGCACTCCCAAATCTTTCTCTTCTCTCGCTTTTCTATTTGGTTCATTACCCATCAAATAATTCAGTGATGGCCTCATGGTACTTTTACCCATTTCCAATATTTTACATTTTTTTTGCACTGAATTTCATTTCCCACATCTGGCTCCAATCATGTATCCTATCCTCCTGCAGCATTTTACAGTCCTCTTCAACCTCTACCTTTCTCAAGATCTTTACATCATCAGCAAACAGACTTGCATAACTGTTCACTCCATCTTCCATGTCATTTATGTAAATCAGTAACATTGCTGGTGCCAACACCGAGCCCTGTGGGACACCATTTGTTACTTCCCTCCATCCAGATCCCCTGTCCTTTATTACTGTCCTCATTTGTCTATCACTCAAAAAGTCTCTCATCCATTCCAGGAGGCTTCCCTTCAGTCCTCCGATATACTCTAATTTCCATATTTGGGTACCTTGTCGAAGGCCTTCTCCAGATCTAAATACACACAATCCACCCAACCATCTCTCTCCTGTAACACGTCAATTGCTCTTGAGTATAAGCTTAACAAGTTGGAAACACTTGACCTTCCACTTCTGAATCCAAACTGACTTTCAGTGTGTGTGTGTGTGTGTGTTTTCTTACCTACCTAATTGTATCTTTACAGGAATGAGTCAAGCTTGTACTCTCCAGTGTTTTGAGCCGCTTTTATCATACATGTCTTTAAATTTATAAATAGTTTTGGCACACACTATTTCATTTGGTATTGCATTCCATTGATCAGTTGCTTTATTTGGGAAACAGAGTTTTCTTATGTCTTTGTCACCTCTCTTTTTGTACAGTTTTTTGCAGTGTCCTCTTGATGTTGCATCCCTATATGTTATATGATCATTTATGTCTATTTTTACTTTTACTGTGATGCATTTATATAACATAATCATGTTTCCTCATTTTCTTTTCTCCTGTAATGCTAGTAGGTTTAATTTTTCGAGTCTTTCTTCATAGCTAAAATTGCTTAAGCTTGGTGTCCATCTTGTAGCTTTTTGTATCTCTTGTACCTTTTCAGTCTTATCTATGTGTTTTTTGGGATGTGGATTCCAGATTACTGATGCATACTCCAGAGTTGGTTTGATAAATGATGTTATTATCTTTCTTTTGTGGTAAGTGGGGGTGCTCACCATCCACTTACTCGATGTAGTGCTGCTCCCGGATGGCTACCCTTTCCTCTTTTCCATTTTTCCTTCCTTCCCCTTCTGTCTTACTTTCTTTAATTCTTTCATCTTCCCTCTGTCTGTTGCTCAGAGTTACCTATAGGCAGAAGGAAGAGGAAAGAAAGACAGAAGAGGGAGTGTCAAGTCACCCGTAGGCAGAAGAAAGAGTAATTTTCATTATCTCTGACTAAATCATATGCTATCCTGAAATTGTAATCTAATATTGCATGGTTGCTTTTTCTTGCCTAGTAAATATGAGATCTAATTATGAGGGTCTTCTTGTCCTGTTTTTCTGGTGTTCTTCTTTACAGGTTGTGTTCCAGTCTGATTGAGCCAGTGAAGGTTTATATCCAGGGGATGGTTGGGGTTTATTGCTCACGTAATGCCACTCAGGGATGAGTGAGACTGGTCACTCTCATCTTAAATGTCAGGACCAACTTGCCTAGCCCCGGGCTCCTACGCTTGTCATGGGGCAATGTAGGATTGGATGATGATGATGATAGAAAAAGCTCCTGTATAAGATCCAGGAGCTTTTGATCCCAACAACTTTCATAGCTTCTTACATCTAGAGTATTCCAGTGTATATTTGTGCAAAAATCTCCAGTTAGTATAATTCTTTCAGATTTTTCTTCCATTCTACATAGTTGGGTTCTTAAGCTCTGAATTGCCTTCTCTGCCAGGTCTTCATATTCATCTCTATCCCATGTGTTGTCTTGGGTGGCATATATAAATTTGCCACAGTTATTTTCTCTTCTGATGTACTTAGTCTCTGTTTCTGTTTCTGTGCCTATTTCTTTTACTTGGAGTCTTTTCTCTTTTAGTGTCATAACTCCTCTTCCTTTTTTCAGATTTCTCTCTTCGACAAGTATTGTACGCATCCAGATTTAAGGAGTTGTTTGATATCCTTGGGGTTAGTTTTTTTTTTGTTAGACAAATATGAGGCTCATTTTCTATATCATCATCATTTATCTCTAATAATTTAGATACTATTCTATCTGCATTTGAGTACATCAGCTTAGCCATATTGTTCACATATTTGACATTGGTTGAGTCTACTGTCTTATTTAGTCCCTACTGTTTATGCACCATTTTTTTACTTACAGTCTTACTACTCTGTTAAAAGAAATTTTTCTCTCTTCATGTGATCTCTCATTATTCTTTCTTTTTGCTTCTTCCCTCTTTTTCTTTAGTAACCCCCAGTCCTCTTGAGTTGGCACCTTTTTATCCATACTTCTTTGTATTCCTCTGATTCCTTAAGTTTAGTGGGTAGGTAGGGGTGCTCACCATCCACTCACTCGATGTAGTGCTGCTCTTGGGTGTCTGCCCTTTCCTTTCCTCCATCCTTCTTTCCTTCCGTCCTCTGTCTTTTTTTTCTTCATTCTTTCCTCGTCCGTCTGCCTGTGGGTGACTTTACACTCCCTCTTCTCTTTCTTTCTTTCCTTCATTCTTTCCTCTTCCTTCTTCCTGTAGGTGACTCTACACCAAGTGACAAGCCAAATGATTTCCTGTACACCAGGAAACCATTTACTATGCTGGGTGGTAACCATATAACCAAATTTTTGGGCCTGGTGGTTTAATGGGTAATTATGGCACTTCAGTCGGATTAAGCCAGTGCAGGTTTATATCCATGGGGTAGTTGGGGTTTATCACTATCTTCTTCATCCAATCCTACGTTGCCTCATGAGGAGCGTAGGAGCATGGGGCTAGGCAAGTTGGTCCTGACATTTAAGATAAGAGTGACCAGCCTCACTCATCCCTGAGTGGCATTACCTGAGCAGTAAACCCCAACCATCCCTCGGATATAAACCTTCACCGGCTCAATCTGACTGGAGCACCGTAATTACCCACTAAACCACCAGGCATCAAAATTTGGCAATATGGTTACCACCCAGCATAGTAAATGGTTTCCTGGTGTATAGGAAACCATTTGGCTTGTCACTCAGTGTAGAGTCACTCACAGGCAGAAGGAAGAGGAAAGAATGAAGGAAACAAAGACAGAAGAGGGAGTGTAAAGTCACCCGTAGGCAGAAGGACGAGGAAAGAATGAAGGAAAGAAAGAAGGGGATGGAAGAAAAGAAGGATGGGGAGGAAAGGGTAGACTCCCGAGAGCAGCACTACATCAAGTGAGTGAATGGTGAGTGCCCCCACCTATCACTGTATTGCTCACGTAATGTCACTCAGGGATGAGTGCAGGTGGTCACTCTCATCTTAAATGTCATGATCAATTTGCCTAGCCCTGGGCTCCTACCCTCTTCATGGGGCAGTGTAGGACTGGATGAAGAAAAAAAATGAATATTGGCATTTTTTAATACCTCTTCCACAGTCTTCACACATTGCAGGGTTACTTTCAGGGGCCTTGACCTGTCTCTCTCATATTTTCCTAGTCTCTTAAATTCCTCTACATCTTTCACACAGATTTCCTCTGATACTACTTTCAGTATGGTCATTATATTTACCATCTCTTTGTTATGTCTGGTGATTCTGTTCCTTATTTCTTCTTCATGTTTATCAGTGATGGCTATAGATTTGTTAACCCTAGCTGTTTCCTTTATCAGCCTTGGGTTTTTTCTTATGATGTCTTTCACTTATCTTGTCATGTCTTTTTCATCAGCCTTGTTTTTTAGCTTTTGACTTATTTTGGCTACTTCTGCCCATGTATTTTGTACTTTGTATAATTTCTCATCATTTCATATAAGTTATCTTCTCATCAGTGTCTCTGGTTTGTTCTGTCAGATTACCTGATTGTCTAATTATGTCTTTATCATTATTATACTCCTTCAGAACTCTCTCATGGGTGACTACTGTACTTCCCATTTTGTTCATTTTCTTCTTCAGAATGTCTACCTCAGCTTGTAGTGCACATATTGTTGCATCTTTTCTGTTTAATTCCTTTACCAGTTCTTCAATTTTGTCTTTTTGTTTTTACAGTTCTGTCCTTATTTCATCCAATTCCAGTTTGAAAGTTTCCTTCAGTTTATTCACTTTCTTTGCTAACTTATTAAATGATGACTACACAGACCTTGTGGAGTTCCACAAGGTCTGTGTAAGTCATCATTCTCTTTTTTACTGTTTCCCTTCCTCCTACCTAGATGCACTTCTTGAAAGTATGCCATCTTACAGAAATATGCTTTCTACTTACAGTTTAGCATCTCCGTTATGTCAGTGTTGGAATTTACCCAGCACCCGTCTGTTGATACCCGACATCTGTCTGTCTGCAACACCGCAGATTAGGTCTCTGATTGATATACTTTCTTTGGACTTCACTTTTTCGCTTTTACTTGCTTTACAATAAAGAATCATCTATAGCTTAGTACCAAGCTTGACTCATTTTTAGATACACTCAGGTATTTGATGCAGCTGAGCAGAGCACAGTGACGCATGTCTGCCCTGTCCCGTGTTTCACTTGTGTGTGTGTGTTTTCATTTAATCTGTAGATATTCAGTGGTATCTAAAGTTTTTGTGGATGTTAGCTGCTATAGTCCCTCCAATACATGGTGAGCGTTTTGGCGTTAGCATTTCCGGGGGTTTCCCCGCATGCGACGTTGCCAAACCTCGTACAGGATCAATTGTCGGATTACTGGGTAAATTCTAAAAAATACTTATTTACATTGTAAATAAGTTCCCTCTCTCGGCTGTGTAGCACACGAGAATGAGTAGCAGGTGTAGCTTCCATCTTGGGTGGCGGCAACCTGGCAACCTGATCTTTGAATTAGAACGGTCATCCCCAAGCTCGGAGAAAAGCAACGTCAGACAGCAATGCTGCCAAGTATTGTTGTATTTATACAAAATAATTGCTTTATAAAAAGAAAGAGACATTCATAACACTCTATATCCTTATTAAAGTAAATATATACAAATTAATTTAGAATCAGTAAATAAATGACATAATTATAAGACAGAGTGATGTGTGTTGGGCGAGATTTGGCAGCGTCGCACATGGGGGAACCCCCAGAAAAGCCAGCGCCCAAACACTCACCATATGTTGGAAGGACTATAGATAGTGCCTAAGCATGGAGGGGACAGAGGGTAGTTTCCTCCTTAGGTCAGTGTGATTGAAGGGTATGGGAGCCTACAGAAGATGGCAAAACTTTAGTTGTGTTTAGAAGTTTCCAGGAATTAGAAGTTACTGCAATTTATTGTAATAATTATATTAAATTCTTTGTGCTTACGTTTCAGAGCTAATTACAGTGCTGTTAACTGTAACTTACCATGTAATTGTTAAGAATGGATGAGTGTGTGTCTGTGGACTGGAGGGTGAAGGGAGTCCTAATGCTAGATTGACTGTATAGTACTGGCACCCAGAGCTGTTATGTTCAGATACTGCTGGTGGGAAAAAAAATTCATATAAACTGATGTTTTTTTTTTAAACCATGTAGAGTCTGCCTTTGTAGATTGAAGTACCAAAACCATAGAACATCCATTTGTGTAGATAAAGATTAGGTTTAATTTTTTAGAATAACTGGATGTGAGAAGGAGTTTGAAGAAATTCCAGTACCGCAGTTTTGCAGTCAGGCTTTAGCAAGCATTTAAATATTAGGAACCTCAGAAACAGTTGTATTTTATTGTATTTAATATATAGTCCCCCCCCCCCTCTCTCTCTCTCTCTCTCTCTCTCATTATTTTGAGGTTTTACATTTCATAACCCTATTTATCTATCTATCTCTACCATCCACTCACTCAGTGTAGTGCTGCTCTCGGGTGTCTGCCCTTTCCTCTCCTCCATCCTTCTTTCCTTTCATCCTCTTCTGTCTTTCTTTCCTTCATTCTTTCCTCGTCCTTCTGCCTATGGTTGACTTTATGCTCCCTCTTCTGTCTTCCTTTCCTTCATTCTTTCCCCTTCCTTCTACCTGTGGGTGACTCTACACTGAATGACAAGCCAAATTGCTTCCTGTACACCAGGATACCATTTACTATGCTGGGTGGTAACCATATAACCAAATTTTGGTGCCTGGTGGTTTAGTGGGCAATTATGGCACTCCAATCAGATTGAGCCAATGAAGGATTATATCCAAAGGGCAGATGGGGTTTATTGTTCACGTAATGCCACTCAGAGATGAGTGAGGCTGGTCACTTTCATCTTAAGTGTTAGGACCAACTTGCCTAGCCCCGGGCTCCTACGCTCCTCATGGGGCAACGTAGGATTGGATGGTGAATGGATGGATGGACTGTCTGTCTGTCTGCATATTTATTTATTTATTTATACATTGAATAGCCATGGGAAAATGACACATCTTGCCTCATTCGAAGAAAGATCTTGAACTACTTAGATGCCCTCCCACTCTTTCACAGGCTCCTGTACCATCATATAAACTCTAAACAACATTTACTAGATCAAATTTCCATAAACAACTTAGAGTCCTTTATGGACACTTTCTCCTCTGTCCCTTTCATTGCATTATAAATCTGCACATCCCCTACCAGACCTAAAACCAACCTGGTCATAACCCACTAGACATTCTGATGCATTCTTAACCTTCTGTGCGATTAATTGTCCATTTTGGTGGTGATAAAAAAAACTGTGTGCATTTGTGAACTATTTAGTTGGTCAGAGGAATGTAATTGTTAAACCAACTTCTCTATCTGATGGCCAGTTGGCTTCTGATTTTGCTTCATTTTTTACAACTAAGATATCTTGCATAAGAAATGGTTTAGACAGCAATTCTTCTAGTAAAGTGTACTCAGTTGACTTCCAATAATGGTGCACAGGGGGTTATTTACTTTCAACATTTCATCTACTGGATGTAAACAAAGTCAAATGTTACATCAGAGAACATAACAAAACATTTCGCCCTCTTGATCTTTGTAACATGTCACAACTCTCTGATATGTATGAGCACACTTTATCTGCAACATAATAAATAGATGCTTCTTAGAAAGTAATTTTGTGCAGTCTGAGAATTAGGCCCCTAATCAAGAAACCTGGCTTTGATGTTGAGAGCATGACAAATTATCGTTCCTTCTCTAACCTGTCTTTCTTATCCAAGATTATTCAGTGGGCCATACATGATCAGCTCTTACCACTACTGGAACATAACACAGTTGTTCCTGTTGTTCAGTCAGCATACAGAAAATACCACTCAACTGAAACTGCCTTAACAAGGATTCATAGTGACTTGGTGGCAAACACCTGTAGTGGGATGTCCTCTCTCCTAGTTCTGTTGGATCTGTCTGCAGCCTTTGACACATCATAAACTATTGTTGGATTATCTGTATTTTTATGGCATTCGTGATAGTGCTCTATTGCTCCTTAAGTTGTATCTGTCGGACAGATCTCGGAGAGTATTTGTTGATTAAGCTAGCTCTGATTCTCCTCCCCTTCTGTAGTAGTAGTACTAGTTGTTCCTTAGGCAGTCTGGCTGAACAGCCCCGAGTCCGAAAGGAAGGCCACGGCCGAGACCGGGCTTTCCCACAGAGCTGTCAAGGAGTGTATGTTGTGTTGTTGGCGTAGGTAATTGTGTGCAGTGCAGTCTTTCATAATGTTGGGGGTGCTCTGTTACATCCTGGACAGGCATCAGCAATGGAGTCATCCAGCCTCTTCTGATAACTTAAGAGGGCTGGATGATGCCCACATCTCAGCCTGGCCAGGTGGACCCTGTCCTTACGAGTGAGATAGGATTCAGAAGGGTGGATATCAGGAGGCTGTGCATGCAGCTGTGTGTTGTCTTTAAGCGACTAAATGGAACGGCGAGTGATATGAGTATGGTTATGCTTCTGGAAGCTGGTCTGAGGCGGGCAAGGGGGGAGAGATGACAGTATTTGTGTATGATATCGTCTGCAGGGTGTTGTTTTGATGTTCCTTGGTGTGTGTGGATGTGCTGCCATGTAATGTAGTGGATGTTGTGGGTTTGTGGAGGCTGCAGCGAGAATTTGTGTGCCTCTCATGTCTAGATGATCCTTGGCTTTGAGGACTTTGGTTTCTTGATGTAGGTGGTCTGTGGGTGTAGTAGCTGTGCAGCCTGTGATTATTTTTAGGGCCTTGTTTTGTATGGTCTGTAGAGTGTTATAGTGTGTTTTAGTGAGGTTAGGACTAAGCCCAAGTAGGGCTTGCATAATTCATCACTGAACGTATATATTGTTTGTATACTGTGGTAGTGGTTTCTTTGTTGTGTCCGAGTGTTGTATGGGCAAGTGACCTCAAGGCATTGAGTCTTGGTGTTGATTTATTTTTGAAGTTTGTGATGTGTTGTTTAAATGACATTGATGTATTGTATGTTACACCAAGGATTTTGTGTGTGTGTGTGTGTGTGTGTGTGTGTGTGTGTGTGTGTGTGTGTTAGGGGAGTGTTGTTTATGGTGATGTGTGGAATGTGTCTGTGTTCTGCTGTCCAGTTTGTAAGAAGGGTCACTGTAGATTTGGCTGGGGCAATTTTGAGGCTGTTTGTGGTGAACCATTCGTGTAGTGTGTTGAGGTACGGTTGGAGGATGTGTGTGGCTGTGTTTGCATTTTGGTTTGTTATGTTGTCTGTATAGGAAGCTATGTGTATCTGTGGTGTATGGGGTGTGGGTATGTCATGCATGTATAGGTTAAAGAGTGTAGGGGACAAAACAGATCCTTGGGGGACACATTTGTGAAGTTTCTGATGTTCGAAGACTGACTGGCATACGTTACATGTGCACACCTGCCTGCTATGTAGTTTGCCAACCATATTTTTGTGTTATTGTGCATGTTTGTGTTGAATATTTGTTTGTGAGGTTGTGGTGGGGGATAGCATCAAAAACTTTGTCAATGTCTAGTGTGACTAGGAGTGTTCTGTGTGGTGGCCTAGCTGAATTGATGCCATCAAAAACTCTTTGTGTAAGGTCTGTAAGAAGAGTACTTGTGGAGTGTAGTGGCCTAAAACCATGTTGTGATGGGGATGGGGGGAAAGGTGTAACTAGTTGTAATACCAGTCGTTTAGTGTCTTTGGAGGGGATGCAGAGGAGTGTGACGGGGCAGTGTGAGGAAGGTAACGTGGGGTCTTTGTTGGGTTTGGGTATAGTGACGATAGTGCCATGCTTCCAGATTGGGTATTATGTTGTGTGAGTAGCTGTAGTTTGATATGTGGGTGAGTGCTTGTATGCCTTGTGGTCCAAGGTGTTTAAGGTGTATGTTGCTTATGTCTGTTCCACAGGCAAATGAGTGCTTGAGGTTGCTAATGATGTGCTTTGTCTGGTGGTAAGTGTGGGTGTGGCAGTTGTTTAGTGTGGTGGTGGTGGTGGTGGGTGTGGTAGTTGCTTAGTGTGGTGGTGGTGGTGGTGGGTGTGGTAGTTGTTTAGTGTGGTGGTGGTGGTGGTGGGTGTGGTAGTTGTTTAGTGTGGTGGTGGTGGTGGTGATGGGTGTGGCAGTTCACAGTGTGGGGGTGGTGCTGCTGGTGGGTGTGGCAGCTGTATAGTGTAATGGTGGTGGTGGTGATGGTGGGTGTGGCAGTTGTACAGCGTGGTGGTGGTGCTGCTGGTGGGTGTGGCAGCTGTATAGTGTAGTGGTGGTGGTGGTGGGTGTGGCAGTTGTATAGTGGGGTGGTGGTGGAAGTGGCAGTTGTATAGCGTGGTGGTGGTGCTGCTGGTGAGTGTGGCAGTTGTATAGGGTGGTGGTGATGGTGGTGGGTGTGGCAGTTGTGTAATGTGGTTGTGGTGGGTGTGCCAGTTGTGTTGTGTGGTGGTGGGGGTGTCAATTGTGTAGTGTGGTGGTGAGTGTGGCAGTTGTATAGTGTGGTGGTGTTGGGTATAGCAGCTGTGTAGTGTGGTCGTAGTGGTGGATGTGGCAATTGTGTAGTTGGTGGTGGTGGTGGGTGTGGCAGTTGTGTAGTGTGGTGGTGGTGGTGGTGGGTGTGGCAGTCGTGTAGTGTGGTGGTGGTGGTGGGTGTGGCAGTCGTGTAGTGTGGTGGTGGTGGGTGTGGCAGTCGTGTAGTGTGGTGGTGGTGGTGGGTATAGCAACTGTGTAGTGTGGTCGTGATGGTGGTGGTGGTGGATGTGGCAGTTGTGTAGTTTGGTGGTGGTGGTGGGTGTGGCAGTTTTTATTACGGTGGTGGTGGTGGTGGTTGTGGCAATTGTGGGTGTGGCAGCGAGAAGTAAAGAAAATGAAAATATCGTGTGAAACAGAGCAATATAACTTCATTTTTATTATTTGACCTCCACTTTGCGTCGCTTTAGCCAGTTTGTTTTAACCACATCATTCGTATGACGCATTCTGTATTCTGTTAATTAGACGATTTTATATAACTTACGGGCGACTGTTCGAAGTGGAGGAGACAGAGGTAGTCTCATTTAACCCCATGATAAAGCAGATCTCCCTGAAAGTGAAGAAAATCGCGTGAAGGTAGCAAGAATAACTGAAAGTATGTCGCCAAATTAAAGCGGTTAAATGTGATTCCGTATCTGTTTTGAATTAACTTCTGTTATATATGGCGCTGGAGAGCGTCGCCCTCACATGGTGACTCCAGTATATCCGGGCGGCTACACGGTTATACAAACGTCCATTAACTCGACCCGTATCCCCGGCAATGTAGGATGATGGGCTGCACCGGGACAACTTGAGTCTGCAGAGTGGTTGCTTTCTATATTAAATGAACCCGGGGCTACTCCTACGTAGTAGCAGTAGCAGTATTAAAAGTGGTAGTAGTAGCAGTGTCATGTTAAGATTTACGCTTGCTGCTGGCAGTTTGTTTTGTGTCTTGCAGTGTGATTATGCCTTATTTTACCCTTATTGTCGCCAGATGATTTTACTTGGCATAGGAGACTCTGTAGTGAAGGGGTTATAATTGTGTCTTAAGAAACTTTTCCCAGGAACCTTGATGATGTCACCCCCCCCCACTTCGTCCTTCCGTTTGGCCCACCCTTTGTGATATCTGGGAAAAGTTTAATCACCAGCATTAATACGTGGATATTTTTGCCATGTCTGACTGTACAAAGAAGTGCAAAGGAAAGCAAACAGCATCATACCTAATCGTCCCCTCTAGGCTGTTTGTTACAGAGACGACTATGTGTATGATATTTTCTTATAGGTTTAGGAAAACGATGTGCCCTTTACACCTTTATACTTGGCCCAGATTTTCATCATTTTGCAGCGTATTTCACTTAGCCCTGTAGCAGAAAAAAGGAAATACCATGGCTCTACATCATTTTCGTTGCACTTCGTGACTAGCACCAAATTCTAGTGTTAATCTGTTGCTACAACTCAGCATTCAAGCTGGAGAGATGGCAATTTGAGGCCAAGTTAGACTGTAAGAAGGATAGTAAAACAAGAGAGCTCTCCCCCCCCCCCACCCACCTTCCAAACTCTCCAGCTGAACGCGGCAGGAAATAATGAGAAGGACTGCCATGGAACATAGAAGCTATTATGGAAATCTCAGAAAAAAAGACTAAGAAAAACTACAAACCACACTATCTTAATCCGAAAGGGAAAAGAAACATTTATTTCTTATCAGAATCTCGTCGTAGCTCAATTTTCCGTAATAAGAATGAGGGGATTTATTTTTTGTCATTCGGTTATGAACATGTTTAGTTCAGCGATTTTTTAATGTTAATAATGTATTCCAGGCAGCTGCATTCCTGTGCAGTTTATTCCATATGTTTACAACCCTACTGAAGAAAAAAATCCGTTTCTCCTTTTGGCTGGAAACGTTAGCTGATAATTTTATGACGCATTACCCTTAATGTAATTCGAATTGTTTGATGTGAAATACTTATCGACTAGCATACTCTCAGATCCTTTAGAAATCTTATATACATGAATCAAATCCCGTAGTCTGAGCTTTGATAAACTCTTGCTTAAGTTCTAAACGTTCCCTGTATGGTTTGTTTGTCAGTCTGGGTATCATTTTTGTCACTGCTCTGTATGTTTTCAATTTTTTCTCAATGTTTATGTAATCCGGTGACCAAAACAACTCAGTGCTTCAGATGCGGGTGTGTTAAGAAATAATATAAGGTGAGGATATTTTCTGAGACTGAATACCCAGCCTACGAATCCAATTAACCTGTTGGCGCTCTTTATAGCTTCTGAGCATCGTTGACTTGGTGTTAAATAACTTGTTATGAATATTGCTAAGCCTTTTTTTTAATTTGTGTTCTCAAGTTGAGTATTATTCATAGTGTATTCATTTTTTTTTTTTTTTTACTCCCAGTATTCAAAACTTCATCTGCAGTTGCCACATATGAGCTCAGTTAAATGGTTAATTGAGATCTCTTTTTAGTGGCCTTTGCCCTTGTGTATCTACTCTCTTACCGATTTTCGTATCGTCGCCAAATCTTGATGTTGTACGGTACAAATCTTCATCAATATCATCTACATAAATTAGAAGCTGTATGGGACCCAGAGCTTTTACCCCTCATAGGTAGTTATTTCACTTTCACAGCCTTGTTACAACCGCAGTGAAAAATAATTCTGGTAAAGCGAATTGGCTTTTGTGCTGAAGAAAGACACCTATTTTAAAATTTACTTCCTGGCGCGGCCCAAGTGGACAACAAAAACTGATTCACACGGAAGTAAAAAGTCAGGTGTCCGTGCTGGAGGCGATGGCAGTTGCCGAATACCTGAATATATTCGTACTTCCTCACAGCTTCCCTGCCTAGCTGTAGGATTCTTGAATATACGATCGATTCCTTGGCGTAGCTTAGATTTTGTTTCTGCACGAAGAACATGGGATGGAAGTACTTGGTCTCATCTTTCCTTCCTTAAAAAAAAAAAAAAAAACAAATCACACCCTCATGACGTAGATTAAAACTGTTTTTGCAGAAAGAAGACCTATCGGATTGTTCTACATTCTTCTTGACCTTACTGCATAAGAAGTCTGACTTACGAGGAGGAATCGAAGGTAAATATATCAGACCGATGTCCTCGCACCAACTCTGGCTGCAGTGTTATCTACCGTGTGGAGAACAATAATGATTCTTCAGCCCCATGACCTATTTTATATTTCATTTTTGTCACGTACAGAAGGTTTTATTCTTCATCGTAAGAGATATTTTTTGTGCCGGAGAGGTGAGGTGTATGCGACAATGCTTGCTTTAATGTTTGCTTACCTTGAAACTCCAGTAAATTTCCCTCTGATTTGCAGTGAATTCTGAATGACTGAAAGAATACACAATTTGATTGTTGTTCTTACGGAGAAGTTTTACATTCTCTATCTCTTTGATGCCCTCATTGACACTGCGATGACGTATTTTCATTTTTTTTTTTTTGCTACCGGGAGTTTTTTTTTTTTTTTTTTTTTGAGGAAAGATTTGTAGAGGTGAAGAGGTTAATGGAGTCTGTATTAAACCTCTTCAGTATGAAAAGTCTCCCATAAATTTAATCATCTAAAGATACATAAAGAGGTCGTCACCGGATTCAGGGGGTTAACAGTTCCATTACATGTTGTCTCTTCATTAGGTTTAACAAAATCATCTGGTAGTAGCAAGAGTGAGTTAGGAAACGTGTCTTCGAACTTAAAAGGTTAATCATATATACTAGAGCAAATATAGCCGTGATCTCCACAACAATACACCCCCCCCCATTGAACAAATAAATGACCCTCTCAGAATCTGACAAGTACAGTTACGTCAAAACGATATCGTGCAGCAGATTCTTGTAAAAGAGATGATGGGACAGGGAGAATCATCACTTCAGGACCATGAGAATGTAACCTACAACGCAGAGGGTGAATGGTGGGTTTTGAAATAGCTTTATCATCCACAAATGCCTCTTATTTTCTCAGCCTATTTATAGTTTCGAAATTAAGCGCGCCTTTTGTGGATAAGAAAGAGGGTGAGTGTTTGGTGGGTTTTGAAATAGCTTCATCATCCACAAGTGTCTCTTATTTTCTCAGCCTGTTTATAGCTGCGATTTTAAGCGCGCCTTTTGTCGACAAGAATCAGTGAATATGCCTTCCAGTTCCAGAAATGTAGATTTTGTGTCTACCTAACCAGTCAGTTACGTGCTCAGTAGTTTATACTCGGCAACATATATCCATCCTTCCTCACCGGTACTCTTCCTTGGGTTGTGCACGGCTCACATAGAGCTCGACAATAACCTCTGAGTATTTGTCAACCAGTGAAAAATATGAGAGGTGAAATCACATGCGTCCCACACCGAAAACCATATGAGATTTTGATGATTATCCGGGTGTGGTTAGAATTTAAACCACCACATATACGTATAATGCATGTTATATATTAGGCCTATAGCGCATTTACTTGAATCTAACAAAGATATTCCAAGCCTTTTCAGCCACGTTAATATCCAAGTGTGGTCATGGAGATTTGTTTGTCTACACGATATCTTCAACATTTCTAAATGAATTTCAATGAAACTTTGTGGAAGGGTGGGTCCATGGACCAAGAAAGAATGTATTGAATTTGGAGGCGGACCCGGATCCGGACTCGAAGTATCCCACACATTATCTCCAAAAGTTCTCAATGAATTTCAGTAAAATTTTGTGGAAGGTTAGACCATGGGTCACGAAAGAGGTGATTATTATTATTATTGTTTTTTTTGGGGGGAGGGGTCCTGATCCAGATTCTACGTATCCCGTACAATATCTCCAAAAGTTCTCAATGAATTTCAATAAAATTTTGTGGAAGAATGGGCCATGGGTCAAAGAACAATTGAATAAATTTGGGGACGGATCCGGATCATTTTTAATGGCATTGGCGGAGGTATGCTTTCTCAGTGCTTTTTAGTTTAACAAGTGATCAAATGATTACCTTCTAACTGATATTAACGGCTCAACAAATTTTATGCAACTACGATGTAGTATTTAAGGTGGGAGAGGGAGCCAGAACCGTTTGATGAAAACAAACCGACTATAGCTGGCAGACAAATGTATTTTATCTGTGTTTTTTTTTTTTTTTTTTTTTTTGCCAAAACAATATAGTGATTTTCGCAGTGACGTGAAGCCGTGAGAAAAGTCCTATGAGCTGAGACAAAATGATCACAGTGTAAAAGATAAATTGAATACAGAATAGCCTACTGATTGATGGAAGAAATAATGTCATTATTTGTAACTGAAAATGTTATCTGATCGGAGGAAAGATAAGACTAGCATGACTTCCTTACCCGATTTCTTTAGCTAGGGCATAGATATTTTATTTCAGTTAATGTTAAATTGCATTCATCAGAGGGAAACTTCCACGATAGAGGTTATGGTCTGTTTCCACTAACATTGAGTGGTAGTAGCTCACGTCAGGCATTTTATTCAGGTGATGGAAATCACTCGATCAGTGGTATGGATTTTCTAATATTAGTTTGTGTTCACGATTTTGTGACCTTTTTCGTGGTTCTATTTTCTCTCATTTATCAAGACCTAGCGAAGTGTTTCCAACGTTTGTGTGGAGGGGGGTGCTTCCTTCATTTGTATGTGAATGTGTGTGTGTGTGGGTGGGTGGGTGTTTCCTTCATTTGTATGTGAAGATGTGTGGGAGTGGGTGTGGGTGGGTGTTTCCTTCATTTGTTGGTGAATGTGTCGGTCGCGCTAAGACTTCCTGCTGGAATGTCTGAGGGCCAGCCGACTGTTTTATCAGCCTACCATACCCTCAGGTAAGCTGAAGTTGCACTTGAACATTGTAGTAACTTCGAATCCATAAAAGTTGGACCAACAGTATTATAATGGCAAACAGGTCACATATGGCCATGTTACGTCATGGGATACGAGAAAAAAAATACAAGACAAACAGTGACGGTTCTGTTACCTAAGGGAAATGTTGACAAAAGGAGAGTCCGTCTTCATTCGTTCCAGGAAAACATGACATCACAAGATGGTAGCGCAAAGGAGCAACTTAAATA
>JAGKTI010001972.1:36215-73470 GCA_018397915.1 Birgus latro | reverse complement strand
TAAAACACCATTGAGGAATAACTTCTTCATGTACAGGGCAGCTAGGCTTAAAAAATATATAGATTTACTCTAAAATAAGTGCTAGTCATGAAGAAGTCATAGAAAGGATGTAGGGCAACAGCATTTTCTAATTCTGTCACTGACCTACATTAAAAATGCTGTAAATGGATAAATGTTATAAAAGAAAGTACAGTAGTTTAAAAAACAATTTAAATATAAATAAAATAAACAAAACATATTGATACAAATACTAGAGAGTCAAACCTAAGTGATTCTGGTGTCTGATATTTTGTGATTTCTCTGGAGTGGGGAAGACTGTGGAATAACGGCTGGGTGGATTGAAGTGGTGTGGAGGAGCGGCATGATGGGAGTTCTTGCTTCCCACTCCTCCCAGACTCCCCCTTCCACTTATGAATGCCTCAAGGGCTCCAACCAGGTCACTGCTATCACTATCACCTGTGGAGATACTGGTATTGTAGGTTATTGCTAATGTTCTCTACACTACCTACTGTATATCCATTATTACATCATATTCTGATATCTATATCTATTTATCTATCCATCTATCTGTTTATGCACACTGTTCCGTGCTCCAGCAGAGTAGTGCTGGAAAACAAGAGAATGCAGCCTTATTCACTCACATTCGGTGTCTCAGGTGTTGTATGTAATGGTCTACACAAAGCAATTTCAATCCATCCACAAGCAGTCTCCACTAATTTTCAGTTTACATCAACTGCTTTACTGCATGCTTACATATGACAGGCATATTTATGATCATCAATATAGGGGGGTCACCTTGCGAAAAATGACTGGTGCAGCATTTTCTAATATCAGCTACAGGAAATAATGCAGTGCAGTTATATTTTGCTGACCTTTGCCCAAATTTTCATCCTTTTGCAGCTTATTTCACATAGCTCAGTAGCAGAAAAATGCAATACCACAGCTCTACATCCTTCCATAGTATTTCCTTGTTACTATGTTAAGCTATTGTCACAACTTAGCACTCAAGATGGAGAGATGATGATTTTGAGCCAAGTTAGAGTAAAAAGGGTAAAATCCTTGTTATGTCAGTGATCAGTTCCAAAACATCAAAAACTTTACCATACTTCTGGTGCTGTAAAATGGGGAGAAATGGCAAATCAGCTTCATATATAGCTACTCTGCACTCACATTAACTATATCCTTTTTACTCTAATTTGGCTTAAAATTGCTATCTCTCCATCTTGAATGTGAGGTGCAACAATACATCAACCCTAGAATATGATGCTAGTCAGGAAGAAATGCCATGGAAAGGATGCAAAGCCATAGTATTATCTTATTCTGCCAATGAATTAGGTGAAATAGGCTATGAAAGGGCAAAAATCTGGGAAAATCATGGTAAAAGAACTACAGGCATGAAGTCACTATCCAAACATCTTGAATGCTGAGCTTGAACTAGATTTACTTTAGATATGATGCTAGTCATAAAAAAGTATCATGAAAAGGATATGGGACTGCAGTATTTTCTAATTCTGCCACTGAGCTACATTAAATAAGTGCAAAAGGATGAAAATTTCAGCCAAAATAAAATGAATAAACTTTTTTTTTTTTCAGTAGACTATACATAAAAAAGACAGAATGTAAAAAATTATGACAGTACTGCTTTTACTTTAACTTGCTCTGAAACTGCTGGCTCTCCATTTTGAATAGTAAGTTGTAACAAGAGAATAACACTAGAATATGGTGCCAATCAAGAGAAAGTGCTGCAGAAATGATGTAGACTCATAGTACTTCCTTTTTCTGCCACTGGGCTATGTAAAATAAATTGAAAAGGAGGAAAATCTGGGCCAATTAACCCGACAGCTGCTACATACATCATATGAAGAATAGCATGCAACTGCAATGTACATCATATGATCAAGCCCTGTTTTTTTTGTGTATTTTACCCGCCGAGTCCCACCGACGTATGACGCACGTCGCTACTTTTTTCTGTAGACAGACCCACTGATGTGCATTGTATGTCACTCAATTGCAAGGCCCATTGTGTGCACATATTTCAACATTCACGGGTGATTTTTAGTAGGCATACAGTATGTGGGAGACCTTCCTCTACCTGCTGTCAAGCGGGGATACTGCCTGGCCCCACCTAACCCCCCCTCCCCCCCCCACACTGGGCAATTCACCTGTTAGCAGTAACCTGGCCAGTAAAGGTATGTTGCCCCACAGTCTCTCCAGTGACAAAATTCATGGTGAAAGTGATTCCTGAGGTGGAGGACATAGAAACAAAGAAGCTAGAGGCAGAAACAAACAGAAATGATGAGGTGGTAATGGCGTGAAGGAATTTGCCATACACTGGGTTTTGGGTGAGTGAACAACGATTTTATCGCCTACATTACTGTGTGAAAACTAATATAGACTTGTACTACATATAAATTCATACCAAATAAATAAATAAATATGTAATTAAAAGTGGCTTGAATTAGTTAACCCTTCTACAGTTCATTTTCTTTAGCCAGGTACCCAGAAAAAGAAGAAATACGTAAGGTTGAATGACACCTGTGTCAACATTTTTAAGCCCAGGAGGGCGATTTCTCTATGAATTTTTGATGTTTCTCACCAAAAGCGGAGGTTTGAGCCAAAAAACAAAAAGTCGAAAATTGGTCGGGATCTGGGAGTAGGCTGGGTAAAAAACCGGTCGGGATCTGGGGGTAGGCTGGGTAAAAACGGGTTGGGACTGGGCGGGTTAAAGGCACGCTACATTTTTCACCCAAATGTCCATAAATAGCATACCATGGCCACTCTAAGGTAAATATTGAACTCATATTTGGTTTTCCTACTCTTTTTCATGCACTCTTTCATTAATAAGAGCAAAAATTATTTTTGTGAAAAAGAAAAAAAAATACAGTTTTTTTGTGCATGGGGGGATCAACCAAGAATCCTAATGCAGCAGTTAACGGGTTAAAGACAAAAAGGTATAATAATGAAGAGTTAAAGTCCATTAACTTCCCCAGCTCACCTCTGGCTCGCAGTCGTTCCCTCAGTTGCTGCAGAATTAACAGAGCACTCTCCCCAAAAGGTGATGAATTAATATCATCTGACAGAAGCCGTACATTTCTTTCAATCTGGGAAATGTGAAATGGAGTGGAGAGATATATGAGAAAGGGGGGTGTTAATTGCTGGGAGGGCAGTATGGAGGTGATTTGTTTGTGGCCAATTCTTATAGGACTAAGGCATCTGGCAAAAGACAGAAACATTGACAGAAGGACTTGTTCTGTACCCCTTCCACACTGTGACATCTTTTATATTTCATTCTTGCTCACTCTCGAGTATATTAAATTTTGGGGAACCCCTCAGGGTGAACAGCTTAGAAACAATCAATTTTCATTCAACTCCTCCACTATAAAAGATATTTCCAAATCCAAGTAACATTAGGAGGAAAGAGTAAGAATAAAACATAACAGACATCACTGGACTGAAAGGGTTCTTATCTCAAGTGAACCAATTTATCCTCAAATTCAATTCATCAACTGCACACCACAAATTATTCACCCACTTAAAGCAACCAAAGAATAATCATAACGTCCACAACATTTTAGACACGAGAAACTGGACTCTAGTAAGGTCACTGTGATGTTTATATCCATGATCAAAGGAAGTTGCTGTATTAAAGTAATTCTGAGCATTCCAGCCACTTCCCTTACACAAATTACAAAGTAACAATATATATATATACAGTATACATATATATTTTTTGTTTTATGCCTTGTATCCTCGAAGAGCTAAGGCATTGCCCCTGGGTAGAGGACTTTTGGATTGGAGCGTGTAGCATTTTATGATCGAATGCCCTTCCTGATGTCTACCAATGACCCTTGGGTGGATTCGATCCTCCGACCCTTATTAGTAAGTCATACATTATCAGCCCAATTTTCTGAACTACATAGTCTTTGTTACAGTATGTGTCAAAAATGTGTTTCAAAATATCACAACCTTTTCCACACTAACAGTGCTTTAAACTGTGAAAATTGGCAGATTAGCTTATTAAGTCAAAATGGAACTCACTCGATGTAGTGCTGCTTTGGGTGTCTGCCCTTTCCTCTCTTCCATCCTTCCTCTTCTGTCTTTCTTTCCTTCAGTCTTTCCTCTTACTTCTGCCTACAGGTGACTTGACACACCCTCCTCTATCCTTCATTCTTTCCTCTTCCTTCTGCCTGTGGGTGACTACACTGAGTGACAAGCCAAATGGTTTCCTGTCCACCAGGAAACCATTTGCTATGCTGGGTAGTAACCATATAAATAAATTATGGTGCCTGGTGGTTTAGTGAGTAAATAAGGTGCTCCACTCAGATTGAGCCTGTGTAGGTTTCTATCCAAGAGGTGGTTGGGGTTTACTGCTCACGTAATGCCTCTCAGGGATAAATGAGGCTGGTCACTCTCATCTTAAGTGTCAGGACCAACTTGCCTAGCCATGGATTCCTACGCTCCTTATGGGGCAACACAGAATTGGATGATGGATGGATGGATGGAACTTTAATTGGCAATCTTTATTTTTTTGTGTAATTTACTGCTGGAAAAAAAAAAAAAGACAGCAACATATAATGAGAACTTACTAGCCTATACAGAAAGCTTCCAACTCTTTCTAAGCTTACCACATATAATCCAATGCACTCTCTCTCTCTCTCTCTCTTTCCTACTTTCAGATGATTCTCTTCAAATCAGAAAACCTCCTAGTAGTGAGGTGGTTAATGAAAACCATTTCTAACCCCTCCAGTTCAAAAGGTCTCTCCAAGTTGAATAAACAATCTGGTAATAGCAAGAATAAACTAAAAGTATGTTGCTGGAATCAAGGCTATAACTGACACCTATCTCAATCTCAACCAAAGAAATCAACATAATTTACTTCAGGATCAGGCTGTGGAGGGTTATGACGTTGTGGTATCCTTTCATTACTGGATGATGAGTCACGAGCATCCACGTCTCTTTTTCTTGACCTATGCTTCTGTTGAGAGGGCATCTCTTGTCTCATTGCTGGAATCTCTTGTGTCTCTTTATGAGGTGGTATCCTCTGGCTTGCTAGATTTTGTATGTATGGATGTGAATGCTGGGAGGTGTGATGGAGAGGATGAGTGGGTTGGTGGGGAGGGTTGGGCTGCAAGGGAGTATGGGTGGTAAGTGGGGGGGTGTGAACAGTATGTGGGGGAGGGTGAGAAGTATGTGAGGGAGGGTGGGAAGTATGTGGATGTGTGTAAAAAGTGTGTGCAGGTTGGTGTAAGGTGTGTACAGGAGGGTGGGATGTGTGTGGAGGTTGGTGAGAGGTGTGTGGGGGTGGATGGGAAGTGTCTGGGGGTGGGTGGGAGTGCTGGCTCAGATGGGAGATGTGTGTAAAAGGATCTGAATGTTGATGGGGAGAAGAGGAATGTGGTGGAAGGTGAGACTGTTGAGGTGGGTGTGATGGTACTGTAGGATGAGAAGGGGGCTGTGGAGTTTGGCCAGTAAACTGGGATGGAAGGGAGGAATGTGGAGCAGGATTGGAAGACACATTTGGAGGATGATATGTAGGATGGGGAAATTGTGACTGTTGGGGAGGAATGGAAACATGTGGGGCTGTATGTAATGATTGTGAAGCAGACTGAGAATGTGGATAAAGAGGTGGGTTATAGTGTGAAGACTGAGAGTGTGATGTGTGCTGGGATGGGTGTGGAATAAGTGGAGGAGGTGGAGAGTGTGGGAGAGGATGTGAGGTGTCCTGTGTGGGGTGTGGTGGTTGGAAGTGAGTCTGTGCTGAAGAGGGATGACTTCTCTCAGAATGGGGGATTGGCCTATGAGGCTCTTCTCTCATGCTAAAAGAAAAAAACAAAAGAAATGAAGCAATAAATGTACAATAAGAGCAAAAGTCTTCTTTTACCCTCATGAACACGATATAACCTCTACTATTTTATTTCAGTTATGGTACTGCAAATTAGTTTTTTTTTCTTTTTTTACTTATACAGTCGAGTATTTGAACTCACAAAATGGTATATAGTTACTCCTTACTCATAAAAACATAAAACACAAAAATGACCCCATGTTTCCTCTCAGGGTATCCCCATTTTGGGGTTGGCCATGGTGCAGCTGTTTTCTGTGGACAGGAAGCTACACTGTGGGGGAGAGGGGGGGGGGAATGCTGATGTTGCTGAGAAAAAGGAAATTTGGTATGTGTAATAACATTTGTAACAATGTGGGAGTCTCAGCATGGACTTCTACAGTCACTCACAAGAAAGATCACCATGTGACTGTACCTGTGGCTGAATGTTTCCTACCAAAGTGATAACTGTGTGGCTGGTTACCAAGCTTTCACTCTGATGGCAGTATCTCCTTGTGTTGATGACAGTCATCCACCTACTACCTAAACCTACTTTCTCCTTCCTCTTACACATAAATTAATCTGGCATTATACAGTACAGTGCACCCCCACACAACATGAACTCACACAGTGCGAATCATCTACGATGCGAGGTCAACTCGGAAAATGTTTATTTTTATCAAATGCGAAATCTGCAAATCTGCTGTATGATTCCAAGGCAAAAAATGGACTTCCCGCCAATACTACGAGTGTTGGGCTGGACAATGTGAGTCAGTCACACGGAGGCAGGTGTCTGGCAACTAGCCAGATTCAAAATGGCAGGTGGCTGGCCAGCTATCTGCATGCTATCTACCAACTCTCCTATGTAAACAGACACTTGTCCTCCATATTGCTGCGAGAACACAAGTTGTACCTCATATCCTGTGGTCTGTTTTAGCATCAAAGCAGTACCCACCTGTTCATCATGGTCTCAGCTGTTGACTTTGAAGGCTTTATGGCACCTCCAGGAGACCTCAGCAGTGAGAGTGAGAGTGACAAGGAGGTGTCCTGCCCTGCGGGGCAAGAGTAGATGCCCTGAGCCTCAGATACCCACCCCCCTCCCTTCTTCACATGCCCAGAAGTCACTTAAAGGTAAATGGTGTTCTGTTTGTTGCTTCATTTGTTGGTCCAACAAGATTATCGGACAAAGTATTAGCAGGGCTGAGCAGGCTGGAAGGGGCCCCGAAGACCAAGCCCTGGATGGGCTGTCAACCATATACCATTTTTCCCATAGGTTCTTTGGTTCATACAATGCAAAATCATAGAATGCGAGGGGTTTCTGCCGCCCATAAACTCACATTGTGTGAGGGTGCACTGTATTGTAATAAGGTCGCAGAATTAACCTCAAAATGCATCAGGGTCCACATAACATCTGTTTGTCACACCCCAACTCAACATGACCAGCACTAACTTAATGTACCCTTCAAAATCATAATCCAGCTTGATGTGGCTACTCGTTTCGTTTCGTTTCGTTTTTGAAGGCTGCAACATGCTTGCATGCGTCGGCCTTTTTGGATTGGAGAGTGTAGCATTTTATGACCAGATGCCCTTCCTGATGTCTACCAATGACCCTTGGATGGATTCGATCCTCCGACCCTACGGCCAGAGCGGAACGCTCTAACCCGCTGAGCCACGGCTACTGTCAATTTCAAAAGTTTACTGACACTTCCCTATCATATTTGGCAATGGAAGGCATTACTTGAATATCATTATACGATAGCAATATGAAATACTGTATACAACTAAAGAATATGAGAAGGAAGGATACTTCCTGACATTTAAGGAGGGATGAGAGTACTGCCAGGAGATTGTCTGCGAACTTTAGGTCATGAAAGCATTGCGACCGAAACAACCAAACCCACCAAGGCCCAACTCACCTGAATCTCTCCTCATCAGGTGGTTCTAAGTCACTGCTCTTGCTGTGCGAAGAGATGGAGCTACATTCTCGAAGCATGTCCTCCCAAGTCTCATTATTTCCAAGATGAGGATGTGCCCTTTTTCGGGACTTTTTTCTTGTGACCTCAACTGAAATGCGACCATTAGACGGCCTGCAATTCTCAGGTACTTCAAGAGGTACTGTGTTTTTATTTACTTTTTCAGCTTCCCCTTCTTTCTCCATTTCCACTCTCCCCACTTCTCTCTTCTCCCTAATGCCTCTTTCTTCTTGTCTATTAATATCTTTTTCTGCTGCTTCCCTGTTTTTTACCCTTTCATTCTGCTTTGTTTTCCTTTTCTTCTCTTTCTCAATCCTCTCAATTTCCTTCTCTAACATGCAGTCCCTCACAAATGGCTTTGTGGGAGGAAGAAGGGGCAGGTCAGACTTGGGGTAGGTCCTAAGAGTAAGTTCGGTTACACTGTTGCTATTCTGAAAGGTTTGGCGGTGGACCACTCTGCCCTTCCTTGCAGCGGCATGATGAGCCATGAAGAACGATCTGGAATAATAGGGAAGCTGGAGTAAGAAAGTAGGACACAACGCTGGTACAGGACTGTCAGCAAACATTTGCCTATTACAGAATAATACCTATAATACAACTCACATACAGCAGGAGTGCAGTACAAAATACTGAGCTATAGCAACAGTTCAAACTACTTTACAGACTGACTGACAGTTTTTGTTACATGATACTGACAAGGAGATTTCACTGTTAAAGAATATGAAAACAGAGGGAGAACCATTAATGATTCTGACAGTTATTACTGATTTGCCACAGAAGCATCACAGAAGAAAATGTGTTTGTACAAATGGAAGCCAAGTACAAAACGACTAAAAAATAAATACTGTAGATCAAGTATGGGCTGAAACAAGAATTTCAGCACTGCCCAGGAGCTCACAACAGCGCCTTTACAGCAAATACCGCTGACTGGACATGTGCAAAAAACATACTCAAATGTTCAATTTAAAAATCATAAATAATGGCAACCACCTGACTGGAGGGGTGTAGAAACCAAACTCAGTGGTTAAAGCTCTCCTGACTCACCAATGATCATAATTCACCTTGTAATGTACACACTAAAACATGCATTAAGACAAATTTGTGCCAAAACTGAAATGTGCATCAGCAGTGTCCAATAATAAAGGTACTTTCAGTAGAAAAGATCATCTAATGGCTAGGGTTGGTGTGATCATAAAGCAAATATTCATGTATGTAAGACAAGAGAAATAAAAAAGAAAATGAGATAACTGAGCAAAATAACACCTCATTAATGTAGGAAAGTATATACTCTAAAATTCTATAACAGTAATACCACATGCAGTAACAACAACAATCTAACCATGAATGTACGGCAAACTTCAAAATAAAATCTGACAAAGCCCACTATATACTGTATGGTGTTATATTCCTGTCAACATTTTGCGTCAATAGGATATGTGGAAACACAGAGTTGTGGTCATCAAATATGAACTGTCTTAACTTCCCATGTAAATGAATCTGGTAATGTGAGTGATGTCCAAAAGGAAGAATCATACCCACATACAGAAAAGTTCAAATTGGGCCAAAACTGTTGTATCTCCCCAATAAAAGTTTCAACAGGTAGGTATAATGGAATTTTAGTAGTTTTGGACACAATGTTTTTTCTCTCTCTAATCTAATCTTACCAATATACACCATATTGTTTCTGCCCCAGAATTCTCCTCCTCCCCCCCCTTTTTTTTTTTGACAATTGCAAGTTGAATTAGTGGTGGTCTCCCCTGGGGGTAGGAAGGTTTCAAGAATACTCCCCCAGTATCCCTGCTTGTCATATGAGGCGACTAAAAGGGTTGGTGGTGGGTTAGTGCCCCACCCCGTAAAAAGGACTAACTAAACAAACAAATAAAGCACCTTGGACCAGGATGGACCATAAGTTGATGACTACGAAACGGACAAAGGACATCATGAGGGTGGGGATGTGGAATGTAAGAGGAGTGAATGATGAAGTGAAAGAGAGAGAGATTGTTCAGGTACTTAAGGATGCAAGAGTGGATGTATGTGGATTGAGTGAAACTAAATGGAAAGGTGAAAGGGTGAGAGAATGGGAATACGGTTTAGGAATATGTGCGGGAGTCAATGAGAATGAGAGGGCAAGAGAGGGAGTATGTCTGATGATAAGCAAGAAGTGGAAGGAGAATATAAGAGAGTATGGAACAGTGGGTGCAGGGATTGTATGGGTGAGGATGAAAGTAGGTATACAAGCTTGGGTGATTGTATGTGTGTATGCACCGACAGAGGACCGAGTGGCAAGAGTGAAAGGTGAGTTTTGGGCAAGTGTAGAAGCATGTATGGACAAGTTTGAGAGGAGCAAGAGAGTGTTTTTGATTGGAGACATGAATGGTAAAATTCGGAATGTATGAGTGGATGGAGTGGTTGGTCAGTGGGGTGTGCAAGCTGAGATGGATGGGAATGGTAGTGCCTTGGTGGACATCTGTGCTGGTAAGGGGTTGGCCATAGCCAATACCTACTTTCGGCACAAGATGATCCACAGGTATACATGGAGAGTCTTGAGGAGGATGGATCGTGACCTTGTAGAATGGAAGGCAATGATAGATTACGTGTGTGTGGATGAGCGAATGAGAAGACAAGGGTTGGATGCAAGAGTGTGGAGAGGGTGGGGGAGTGGAATTTCTGACCATCACTCAAGGTGAAGCTGCAAAGAAAGTGGGTGAAAAGACCAAGGGGAAGACAGGAGGAAATAGCTCCTGTGAGAAGAGTGGAGAAGTTACAAGACAGTGAGAAAATGGCAGAGTATAAGAGAATAGTGGAAGCAAGATTGGGAAGGTATGAGTTAGAGCAGATGGAAGGGGTGGAAGATGTATGTAAGATTTTCACGGACGAGATGGATGCAGCGTGTGAGGTTTGTGGAGTGAGGAGGAGATGCAGGGGTGTGCAAGAGACAGCGTGGTGGAATGATGAGGCGAAACGAGCTGTGGAACAAAAGAAGAAGGTATATAGTGAATGGCTAGCAAGCAGAGGTAAGGAAGAAGATGAGAGAGAGAGAAGAGAGAGGTATATGTGAGGTGGAGAAGAGAGGTGAAGAGTTTGGTGAAGGAGAGCAAGAAGAAAGTGGATGAGGAGTTTGGGAGGAAACTGAGTGTAAAATGGAGGGAGAGTAAGAAATTGCTGTGGAAGGAGGTAAAGAAAGTAAGACAGTGTGAAAGGGGAAACAGTAGGGAAGTGAAAGATGGGAATAATAGATTACTGGTGGAGAAGAGAGAGAAATTGAGGAGATGGAATAAGCACTTTGAGGATTTGTTGAATGTAGAGAGTGAGAGCAGAGCAAGAATAAGTGGTTGGGGAATGGCTGGGAGAAGAAGAGGTGAGAGGAGGGAGGAAGAGATCAGTAGGGTGGAAGCAGTGGAAGCACTGAAGAAGATCAAGATGGGAAAGGTCCCAGGAATTGATGAAGTGTGTGGTGAAATGCTGAAGTATGGAGGTGAGACTGCTGTGGAATGGATATGGAATTGTGTAGATTGGCTTGGGAAGAGGGAAGGGTTCCAGAGGACTGGAAATCAGGTACGGTATAATTGTTCCTTTATATAAAGGAAAAGGGGAGAGAGAAGTATGTGGTAACCATATTTGCCTTCTTAGTGTGACTGGAAAGATATATGGCAGAATATTTATTGATAGGGTTAGGCATATGACAGAGGAGTTAGTTGGAGAAGAACAAGGGGGATTTAGGAAGGGAACAGGGTGTGTAGATCAGATATTTGTTCTAAGATGTTTAGTGGAGAAGTATCTAGAGAAGGGAAAGAAAGTGTATGCTGCCTTCATGGACTTGGAGAAAGCTTATGACAGAATAGATAGGCAAGGTATGTGGAAGGTATTAAGAATATATGGAGTGGCAAGGGGAAATTGCTGAGTGCTGTGAAGAGCATGTACGAAGGAGCTAGGGCTACTGTGCGAGTGGATGGTGAGCTGAGTGAGTACTTTGATCTGAAAGTGGGACTGAAAGGCTGTTTAATGTATACATTGATGGGGTTGTAAAGGAGGTGGAAGGTAGGGCAGTGGATGTGGGGGTGGCTCTAATGAATGAGGGCCAGATGTGGAAGATTCCGGTTGTTGTTTGCTGATGATACAGTATTGTTGAGTGAAGATGAAGGGGAGTTGCAAGATTTGGTGAATGAATTTGGGACAGTGTGTAAGAAGAGGAATCTGAAAGTCTATGTGAACAAGAGTAAAGTTATGGTGTATGAGAGGAATGAAGTCACAGAATGCACAGTGAGGTTGGATGGTGAGGATATGGAGAATGTGAGTGCATTCAAGTACTTGGGCAGTGTGATGAGTAAGGATGGAAGTTTTGGGGGTGAAATACTTGAAAGGGTACAGAAGGCAAGGAAGGTTGTTGGTTCATTGAAAGCGGTGATGAGAAATAGGGAGGTGAGTATGGAAGTCAAGAAGTCACAGCATGACAGTATCGTGATCCCAACCCTGACGTATGGAAGCGAGGCATGGACCTTGCTAGAGGGTAACAAGTCAAGAGTGAGAGCAGTGGAAATGAGTTACCTGAGAGGGGCATGTGGAGTGACATGGAGGGACAGGTTGACGAATGAAGAAGTGAAGGAACGTTGTGGGGTGGATGTGGTTGAGAAGATTAGGAGAAATACACTGAGGTGGTTTGGACATGTGGAGAGAATGGAGAATGAAAGACTGACTAAGAGGGTGTATGCAGGTGGGGTGGAGGGAGGGAGAGGGAGGGGAAGGCCGAGGATGAGGTGGAGGGATGGAGTTGAGAGGTATATGAGCGAGGGGAGAGTGAGCTGGGGGAGGGTAGGCAAAAGGTGGGTGACAGAGCGACTTGGAGGTGTTTTGTCTGTGGCCACCCTTTGTGGGATTAGGGCGTCGGGTTATAGACAGATAGATAGATAGAGATCATTTCAACCTCTAACAGAATTATGAGTTTTTCATCCATTTCTTTGATATTTTAGAAAATTCTACACTTTTCTTCTATGACAATTTTGTCGCAAATTCTTTTTATTTTACTCCTCAAGGATAGGTTTGGTTAGTTTAGGTTAGGTTATCTTCAAGTGTAAAATAAAAAAAAATTTGTGAGAAAAATGCCATAGATGAAAAGTGTCTTAGAATTGTTTAAAATACCAAAAAAAAGGTTCAAAATCTCCTAATTCTGTTAGGGGTTTAAAAGATAATTTTACTGACTTTTTCAATGCAAACGCTTTGTTTAGTACTGCAGATACTCAATTTAACGAACTAACTCAGCCAAACCCCATTAGGTTATCTTGAATTTTTCACTAAATCGAGTTCCATAACCAAGGCTCAATATATGGGAAAATTTCAGGTATTTCCACTAAATCCCTGAAGGCAACCCACACCTAGTAAACTATGCTAGTTTTCAATACTACACACACAGCAGTCTGAACCCATAATTATTACCCCCACAAATGCATTATTGTATATGCAATTTCCTCAATAGAATTATACTCATTTGAACAGAAATTTTCCCAAAACAGAGCAAAAAAAAAATATTGGAAAAAAAACGATTCCGTTATCTTAGGCTTCTGCTGAATTGCTGTTTGTTAAACTTAGCGTCAACTGTATTTAGCATATAAGATGGGGAGGGGATTCTACAGTTCCTAGCTCCATCTGCTATCATATATACAGCACAATAAAATTAAGTTGTTAGGTTAGGTCATTTAAATGTACAGTAGATGTGATAACTGATGCAGTTAGTGGGTGAATAGTCCCCTACCTTTCATTGAGAAATCCCCCAATAATATGGCCTAAAAAAAAACAAAAAAAACTGCTTGTGAGGTTGATGCTGAAACCTGTTAACCACTTTACTAGTACTAGTCTAACAAAACTAACCTAATAATAAATCTGACTAACCTAACAAGCCCATATATATGTGAAGGATGAAGGGATACTGTAATGAAGAATTAGCACCAAGCCATAATATAGTATGATCATATGGCACTGTATGAGTAGAAGGGAAATAAAGGCTGGAAAAAAAAGAAAAAAAAGAGGAAATGTACCCCAAAGCTGGACCTAATTAGATCATATTTATAGCCGTTAGGTGACAGGAGGGTGCTGCCTCTCCCAGCATGGCAGCTACTGGGCATAGCTTGAACTCACGACCCCCATCCAGAGTTCAACGGTCTATCATTGAGCCACCCTGCTCCCACAAAGACCGGAAGAAACACGGAAACATCGAGGAGAGGTAAGACAGAAGACCAGGAGAGGACGGTAGGGAGAGAAAGACCAGAGACAATAAGGCCCTTTTTAGTTGCCCTTAAGACAAGCAGGGATCTGGGGAAGTATTTTCTCTCCCTCCAGGGTGAAGTTGAGAGCGTCTCAAACTGCAAAAATACATTTAATTCCCCTTAAACGGTGTACATCACTTCAATGTCAGGACACGTAAGCATTGTCCACCGCCAATACCACTACCTATGACGATCAGTAGTATAACAAAATGCTTCACAGTTCAATAACAGGACTCTTGAGATTTAAAAAACAAGGTTATGTCCAACAAATACTATTTGTATAACTGTCAGGATCAACGTCAACTTAGATTATACTACTTGTTAAAACCGGATGAAATAAAATTGAGACCTTATTTTTCTCACTAAAAATAAGATCAAATTAACCTGATTTTAACAGAAAAATCGCAAAAAATAGCTTTATATAAGAATTTTTGAGCTTATCCTAAAATCAATGATTGCAGCCGCAAAAAATAATTAGTTTTAACTTTTTTATAAGCCGCCTTTAAGAAATAAAAGCCCGCGCAATTTAAAAAAATGACATGGAGAGAACCATTACAATTTTTTATTTTTTTAATAATAGTAAACTGGCTGTGTTTGTGGATCACACTTTTGACTGCTTTAGCAACTATAAGGAGACATAATGAGAAATTCCCTGAATACTGAGGTAAATGAGACACTTGCCCGTGCTGCCAACTGGCGACCTCGTCCTAAACCTTGTTAAAGATCACTTTGACAGAGAGGGTTCGTTTTGGGAAATTTTCGACAAAAGCCGTAATGCAGATTTTCCTGCTATCCAATAATGCTATTTCTTAGACAGAGCAATCAGTTATGACAAAGGGTTTATGACAGAGATATTTAAGTTCTTTGTTATTAATGTCATTGATCCAGATTCCAAGCATACCGAACTATTTAAGTGGTTTATTATGATCGTTTCCATGGAAGGGATGTCCGAATCTCATATCACCTCTATGATCTATGCCATAACTGGCACTTTCAAAAGATCAAGTAATAAATATGGAATATGAAAATCATTAGAGCAAATATATAAGTCTTTTTAGTACGCAGCTTGCAAAAACCAAGTCACAGTCAAGTAGGAAAGTATTGATTTTGTAAGTGACCATGGATTTCGGACAAGTTGCCGGCAGCCTCCAGGGTCTCGGTGAAGGACGGAGGCAGAGGAGCGTGGCGAAGGAAGGTGTCAGGACTTCGAGGGTGTTGGGTGCTCGCCATATCCTACACTTTTGTTGTCAGCTTTCTTCTCACTTTTCAATACTTTATCCTGATTGTCATACTCTGCACACCGTCAGTCAACAGCGGGTTCCTCCGTTTTAAAAGAATATCAAGTTTGGCGAGCGTCAAATATTTTCAAGGTATCATAGAACATTTTCTTTGATTTTTTTTTTTTCTGCCATAACGGCATGACGTTGTAATGTACAAGCCAAATATTGATGCTGTGGGTAAGGACGATTGTAACAGATATAATTAGATTAACTTAAGGGAGGCGTGGCTGACAGCTACGCAGTGACGCAATCCAGAGATAAGTTGCATAATAATGATGTAGGGTATTTGTACATGCATGATTATAAGCTTATTTATTACATGTGGCCGTATTTTAAGTAATTAATAGCCTTACTTCCAAATTGTTGATAAGTAATGAACATTGCAAGGAGTATGATATATATATACCCCATTAGGGCAGGTGCCCAATTGGTTGGCATGGAGAACCAACCATCCATCCATTAAACCCCTTCAGACCAGTGACTTACTCGCCAACTCCAGATGATTTTGCTCATCATAGTAATAACCTCTTGTTATGAAGGTCATTAATGGCTGTATCACACTCCTGCAGTTCAAAGGCTGTTTCCTAGGCTGAGTTAAATAATCTGGATGTTGCAAGAATGATAGCTATAAAGATTGCCTACAGGCAGAAGGGATTAAAAGTTTTGGCTAGGAAAGTTTATAAGATTGATGTTCTGTTTTCTGAGTCACTGATTTTATTTTCAAACAGTGTTCCAGTAGGGAGAGTTTTGAGAAGTAAATTATAGAACCTGTAGTACAGTTGCTCTTTGATGCCTTGTTCCCAGGGAAAATGTTTGGGTTTCCCTTTGTGCGAACTTGAAAATTTTGTGTATTTTTGTATTACTGGTTGAATCTATTGCACTGCTGTCAAAGAATGTCTGACACCAATATATAACCCCCAGACTCAACTGGTAGGTATTGAAATTAAAAATATATATACTGTATTGTGCATCACTTAGGTTGAATGAAGCCAACATATGAATTACAGCAACAAAAATTATCAGCCTACTACTACCCTCCCTTCCCCCCCCTGTTCATACATAACTAGTTAAGTCCAGTACATTATACAGTACTGTACACTGGTCTTCCCCAGTTTCCTTTGCAGAACTCTTAGTTACATCTTGGTAGAACCAGTCCCAGTTTGACCATACCTTTGTCAATTTTGCTTGAATTTTTAAGGAAAGTGGGCTAAGTTACTGTACTGCAGTTAAATATAGGATCAATATTTATAGATGGAAATTGTATATGTTAATATCATTTAGAAACACCAGCCTACATATATTTGAAGTTACTGAAGGAAAATTATTTTTTTCATATTAATTCCATTCTGGAATAGCCCAGCAACCAGAGCTGCTGTAGATTTTGTAAACTTGATAAAGCAAGTTTTTTTTCCAAGCATTTGTAACTAATAAAACACTCAATACTGTATTTACGTTAGCATCCCCCCCCCCCCCCATTTTGGTGCAGATCTGTGAAAGGCTTAGGTTAGGGATACTGGGGCAGGTTCAGAGTTGCATGTTTCAGTATTATTTTCTGAATGCCTGATCTGTTTTAGATCAAAACTGTTGCATACTGTCTGTGTAGGGATAGGAAGAGGTGATTCAGTTTTGGTCCAGATTTGTGGAAGGTCATGGTCATGAATTAAGAATAATCTCACAGCACTGCTGTGCTCACTGAGCAATTCTCCCCCCCCCCTCCTCTCCCATATGCATATGACATGAAATCATCTGAATACACCAATATTTGGAGCATGTGGATAGTAGAAGCCTGAACAAGCTAGATACAACTTATGTGGTTGCCTAAGCTCTGCTCTATCAGTAGAGCACCAATAATAGCCAACATAAAATTGGGATGTTTTAGTAAGTGTATAGTATAGATGGTATAGTCACATAATGGTTGATACTTGGTTGGTGCAATAGATGAGGCTGAGAGTGGGAGGAGGCATGGAAGAGCAAGAAGGCAGAAGGATAGAAATGGATGGATAAAGTAGGTGTGGAAGTACTGGATAAGGGTGTGCCCCATTTTAGATTGGTAACTGACAGTTCTTTTGCGCCACAAGTGTTATGAGCATAACTGAAGCACATACAGTTGTTTGAAAAGTTTTTGCCTGTGGGATGAAGCCAAGACTTGAAGCCTTGATTGTGTGCTGTGGTAGCTGGTCTGCTTGGGTGCATTTTTTCTGTACCTCATAACTAGTGTATAATGTCAGTCATTCTTAACAAGTTACAGTGCAACCCATCATTAGTAACCTGTAGTGGATCTTACACCAGTTACTTTAACAGTCTGTGTTCACTGGGATACTTTCTTTGTTACTGTAGGCTGTCTTTAGGAAAACATAGGAGTAGAGGAACTGGTGTGCTACTGATACTGTAGCAAGTGACTTATAGCCACTGCTGTTATGTTCTTGTTTCCAAGGGCTAGTATGGTCATTTGTATTCGCTACCAACTACCTAAAAATACTTTTGTCTTCAACACCAGTGGATGTCAGATCTCCAGCATTCTTAGTGTGTATCATACTACTATGTAAAAGGTGTTCAAATGCAAGGTATTGTATTGATTTTTTTTTAGGTCTTGATTTTTTTTATTTAATGATACCACTGCATTGGTTATTGGTATTCTGAAGTGTTATAGAGTAATTGTATGCCATATACTGGAACATAAATTAACATTGTTACTTGTTGGGAGTGTGTTAAAGAAAAAATTTTAAGCATGAGTCTGGCAAGCATCCAGAGCATCAAGGAAGACCTACAGTTACCGGCTTTGACACAACTTCCTGAGTATAGGGGCTGGCAGGGAGAGTGATGTAGGGGTGAATGAGTGTGCAGATTAATGAATGTAGAGGAAAGTGATGAACGTATTTTAAAACAGAAATCTTAGTTTAGTGAACACACAATGGAAAAATGCACCTATCAGCCAAGAAACTGGTGGCAAGCATTTGGCAGATACACTACCCCTCCTGTACTCCCCTGGGATTTTCTTGGCAACGTTTAGGGAGTGGCATGGTTGTTGGCAAGGGTGTTGGGTGCCCTCTGTCGAGTGTGGGTGACTTTTGCAGTGAAGGTCAGGCAGCAGTGTTGGGTGGATGTGCCCTTAGCCTCTTCTCTTCCCTTAAGTTTACCAGGAGTTTCTGTCTTGTTTTGGGAAGCAGTCATACCTCCTTTACCATGGATATGGATCTGGTAGGCATTGCTGTTTTTATAAGTATTGTATAACATTACATAGATGTAAGGTGGATGTATTAATTGGCAAATAAAACTGTAATCCCTGTCTCAGTAACTGAAAGATTTAAATCCCATAAAATTTTGTGAAGGAAAGTAGTCATACCTTATTTTTTCATATTGTTTAGACCAGTGTGCGTTAGTAGATACTGTGTGAAATTGATTATTTTGAAGGGTAAATACCAGTACTGGATATATATTTGAGATCAAATTGTAATGAAATAATAAGGTGTTAGGCAGGAACTGTTTGAATGTTTTATTGACCTTGTTGTGGCAGTGTAGGTGAATTTGCTTAATGATACAGAAGATTGGTTATTTATTGATTTTTCTGAGTGAGACCGAGTCTTTGGATGCTGTATTAAGTAGCTACTAAACTTCCACACTTTGTCCTAAAATGTAATATAGGAGTAAATGCAGATAAAACAAAAGTGATGGTATCTAGGGCTGGGGATGGTACTGTCAAAGAAGAGGGAGAGTGGCCATGTGCAATTTGTCACAAGGACGTGTGAGGTAATTCCTTCTTGTGCAGTGTTTGTAATAAATGGGTGCATAAGATATGTATAGTAGTGGTATTAGAGGTAGACTGCGAGATAATGCTGATTTCATGTAAGCAGTGTGTCGGGAAGAGCATGTGGATATTGTCAGGCATGAAAGGATTGAATTTGCTGGTGAGTTTCTTCAGTGTGTGGAAGAGTTTTGTTATTTGGGAGACATATTATGTGCTGGAGGTGAGGTAGGAGCCAGTTCTGTGGCTAGGGTGAGGAGTGGTTGGAAGAAGTTCAGGGAGCTGTTGTCTCTCCTGACATCGAGAGGGCTCTCCCTCCGTGTGAAGGGATCTTTATATGCAGCGTGTGTTAGGAGTGTATTGCTTTATGGTAGTGAGACCTGGGCAGTACAGGAAAGAGGATATTCGCATGCTCAGATGTACAGAAATGGCAATGATTAGGTGGATGTGCAGTGTGTCCTTGAGTGCAAGGCCTGGGGGTGCTAGGCTTATGGTGGAAGAGCTGAGAGGTAGGATGGGACTGGAGTGCATTGGTGTTGTGATGAGGAGAAGTAGATGAGATAGGGCATGTGGAGAGGATGGAGGATGATAATTGGGTGCAGAAAGTGAGAAGTGTTAATGTTAGGGGTAGGATAGTGAGAGGTAGACCGAAAAAGAGGACAAGGTCATTGTGACGTCATGGTTAAGGGACTAAATAGGGAAGTGGCCACAGATTGAGAAGCATGGAGAGCTACCATTAGGTGATGAAGACCGACACATGCAAGCATGTTGGTGCCTTCAAAAATGAAAACAACGATTGGAGAATACAGAAATACTGCCTCACAGTGATAAAATTGCTTTAATGTAAAAATTGTGTGCTTTACCCAGAATAAGATCTTCAGTGAAATGATTCCAGCCAGCCAGTCAACAGACTTTTAAAAAATTTAGTCTTTGGCTTTGCATGCTCACCATCCACTCACTAGTTGTAGTGCTGCCCTTGGTTGCCTGCCCTTTCCTCTCTTCCATCCTTCTTTCCTTCCTTTCTCTTCTGCCTTTCTCTCCTTCATTCTTTCCTCTTCCTTCTGTCTACAGGTGACTCTACACTGAGTGACAAGCCAAATAGTTTCCCGTACACCAAGAAACCATTTACTACGCTGGGTAGTAACCATATAACCAAATTATGGCAGCTGATGGTGTAGTGAACTGCTCCACACCAGGCTATATTTAACACAGTCATCACCTCACTACGTGCAATTTCCTGATAACCACTGACTTTGTTTTATTTTATTTTTAAATTTATTATTTATTTTTTTCAGCGCTCATCCCGCCCAGTCCCGACTGGTGTTTTACCCAGCCTACCCCCAGATCCTGACTGTTATTCAACTTTTTTTCTCTCTCTCTCTCTCTCTCTCCTCAAACCTCCACTTTTGGTGAGAAACATTGAAAATTCATAGAGAAATCAACCTTCTGAGGTTCAAAATGTTGATAAAGTCATTTAGCCGTACGTTTTCCTTCTCTTTCAGGGTACCTGGCTAAAGAAAACGAAGTATGGAAGGGTTAACTAATTCAAGCCACTTCAAATTACCTATTTATTTATTTATTTGGTATGAATTTATATGTAGTAAAAGTCTATAATGGTTTTCACACAATAATATAGGTGTTTATAAGCATTGTTCACTCACCCAAAACCCCAGTATATGGCACCTTCCTTTACGACATTATCACCTCTTCACTTCTGTTTGTTTCTACCTCTAGCTTCTTTGTTTCTTTGTCCTCCACCTCAGGAATCACTTTCACCGTGAATTTCGTCATTGGAGAGACCGTGGGGCAACATACCTTTACTGGCCAGGTTACTGCTAACAGTTGAATTGCCCAGTGTGGGGGTAGGGGGGGTAGGTGGGGCCTGGCAGTATCCCTGCTTGACAGCAGGTAGAGAAAGATCTCCCACATATGCCCTCCAAAAATCACCCGCGAATGTTGAAAAATGTGCACACAGTGGGCCTTGCAATTGAGTGACATACAATGCACGTCGGTGGGTCTGTCCGTGGAAAAAAGTAGCAACGTGCATCGTACGTCTGTGGGACTCGGCGGGTTCATACTGTATCTCAGAAACTATAGCATTAATGGAAACTAATTGATGACCACAGACTCACCAACTCTTGCGAATGAAAATACAGTATCCCCAGGTCTCTAGGTCACTGCGTGAGGAAGAGAAACTTTCAGGCGAGAGCAAGACGTGTTCATGCGGCTGCCTGCTTCGTTGGCTAGGACTTTGCTCTCAGTGTGATAACTTGTCCACAGCTAGATAAACTAGACATTGTTGCATCCAAGGCATGCCTTATGGCACTATCACTGAGTCCTTTTCTAGTATCCTTGGAAAGAGGCTTGGGAGGGATGGATGATGCAATTGGCTGCAGGCGGTGCGGATGGACTCAGACATAGGAACCTGAAGACATCATTGTACACCTGGTAAAAGCATGAGGCAGACTGACTCTTGCCTGTGTGCTATGTAGGGACTGCCCTTTGATGGCAAGATGAAATGGTAGCCAGTTCAAATGGTGGCGGGAAGACACTTGTGTGTATAGCCACTACCCGGTGGCCATGTAGCACCTCAGTTGTGATGTGTATAGACGTCATAGAGGTTAAGGCGCTCCAGTCGGGTTGAACCGGTGCAGGTTTATATCCAAGGGATGGTTGGGGTTTATTGTTCATTTAATGCCACTCAGGGATGAGTGAGGCTGGTCACTCATCTTAAATGTCAGGACAAATTTGCCTAGCCCTGGGCTGCTATGCTCTGCATGGGGCAACACTGGATTGGATGGTGGATAGATGGATGGCTTAACTTGCTCCCCACAGCAGAACAGAAAAGTTTTAGATAAGCCAAAATAGTACATTACAGTATCCTCAGATCCAGTTGTTGAAAGTGAGATTACAAGTTACAAGTGATACATATAAATACAGGATGATTGCTATTCAGATTTGCTTGTGGCATGTTGTTCTGGTCTCTTGACAAAGATCGCAGACCCTTTCCCAATCAGTTGATGGCCAAATGTAATCAGATTGGAGTGTCAGTTGGACTAGAACTACCAACTTATTTGTGCCTTAACTAAGGCTCATCATATTTAATGCCACCCTAACTTATTATTCAAGATGTGTGAGTGGTCCAGTTCCATCAGGTGATGACAAACCAGCCAAAGCTGCTCCCATGTTGTCATGCTACCTTTGCAGGCATTATCCATCATCCACTCAGTGTAGTTGGTGGTAGGTGGTGGCAACCATCATCCACTCACTTGATGTAGTGCTGCATACTTCTTCTTTAGCCTTTATCATTCTTTTTCTGTGCCTGCCCTCCTCTCTCCCTATTTCTCCCTTCTTTCCTGTCACTTCTTATTGCTTTCCTTTCCTCTACAGGTGGCTTTACATCGAGTGACAAGCCAAATGGTTTCCTGTAAGCCAAGAAACTATTTACAATTCTGGGTGGTAACCATATAACCAAACTAAATGTGCTCCCTACGTGTGAACAAGTGGGTTGGTGGAGGGTTAGGGCCCCTCCCCATCAAACAAATAACTCAGAGCAAATGGCCACCCCTTACTGGATTATGGTGTCTGGCAATAAACTATAAACACTCAGTGTAGTGCTGCCTACTCTCTCCTTCACCTTTATCATTCTTTTGGGGTGTATGCTCTCTTCATATTTCTTCCATCTTTCCTGTCACTTTTTCTTCTTCTTCTTCTTCTTTCCTTTTCATGTAGCTTTTCACTGAGTGACAAGTCTAATGGTTTCCTTTAAGCCAGGAAACCATTTATAATGCTGGGTGGTGACCACATAACCAGCCCATGTGTGTTCCCTATTTGTCAACAAGTGGGTTGGTGGAAGATTAGTGCTTTTCCTCATAAAACAACTAATTCAGAGCCAAACGGCCACTCCTCATGGGGTTATGATGTCTGGCTATAAGTAGATAGCTAGCTGCTGCTTTAATAAGCAAGATTAAAGATTTTGGTGCAGCCCCCAAGAAGGTGGTAGTCATTGTCTGCTGGAGTTAGAGGTGAAGGGTTTACTGACATGTAGTAATAATGTGATTGTATTATTTAAACAGAAGATGAAAGTGCATACAAACTCCCAATTTCTTATGGTTATTTATTGAACATTTGTGGGCATTATAATTGGTTAGCTTCCATCCCTTATTAGAGTGCATTTTTCATGGAGGTAAAGAAGCCAAATACTTTACACCTTAGTCATCATGGGGAAGCCAAATACTTTACACCTTAAAGTCATCCTGGGTTTAATTAGATAATCATTAGAAAGTAGTGGGGCTTGCATACACCCTAATGTACTTAGGCTTAATTACACAACCTATTAACTAATCACTCTTACTTCCAAGAACTGGCTGTAGACAACCTGCCATTGGCAGAGTAGGAGAGAGAAGCAGACATCAGTACTAGAGAGAACAGCAAAGATAATGAAAGATCATTTTAACATTTAACAACCTTATTGTATTGTACTTGAACCCTGAAATATTCATCCATCCATCCATCATACAATCCTGTGTTGCCCCATGAGGAGCGTAGGAACCCGAGGCTAGGCAAGTAACAAGGACTTAATCCTCCCCACATCCTAACATCTTTTACAGTGTGTTGTCATTACCACGGTTATTTTATGCGGCTTAGGAAAGAATTTTCAGAGTCTACATGTAGTATTTATTAACCCTTCAGTATTGTGGTGTTCTAAGCTGAATAGAATTTGGATAAGGAATCAAAGAAAAAAAAAATTGGCCACAGGATCAACTAAGCAGTGTGCCTGTACTACTTGGCTTTTTTCATTTACCAGCAGAAAACCAAGCTACGAATTAAAGACAAATCTCGTTCTTTCAGTAACGTAGTCAAACAGGTCATCCAATTCTTAATTCTTTGCTGCTTTTTCAATCTCATTCTGATACCCAGGAATGCCTGCCTCATTCCCTGTGGTGCAAAGTTAACATCCTACACCTCCTCCTTACCACCTTGACATGGATGACACTTCTGTGGGCATTCTGTATCCCCCCCCTCCCATTGATTTACCTCCTGTCTGCTTCAGAAACCTGACTGCTTAGTGTCTATGTTATCCCTTTTGGGGCACAAAGGCCTGAAACTAGGCCATCATAGTCCAGAATATACAGTACCTGTATTTGGACAGGAGACTAGTGTAAGTCCCTGGTAGCATCCTTATGACTGAAAAGCCTCCAGTTACACTGGGAAGCTCAGACCTAAGTATGCAAGGCCAGACCATGGCTCTGACTGATGTATTCTGCCACTAGACCATCATATATCTCATTTACTGTATCGACTGTGTTGTGGTCTCGTGAGTTAGAGGACATGCTACCCATTGAAAATTCGAGCATTTGATCCCACTCAGTGGCCATTAGTTGATGTCAGGGTGTCCAGTTGAATTCATCAGCAAAAATTGCAACTTTACTAGGTGTTATTGCCTGAATGCTTAAAATGTATCCTGTGTATGTCTTTTATGTAAAAGATTCAGTAGTGTAATTTTTAGGTGCAGAAATTTGGTGCAAATGGAATTTGCAAGAACCAGGCATTCGATGATCCAGTGAGATTTGGTTCTAAATGAGGTTTAGGTGCAGTTTTCCATGTTCTTCCACGTGAATGATGGATCTTTACATAAGTATCAATGCTTTTGTGGGAATGGAACCATGAAAAGTACACTTTTATTGGGAAAATTCATTTGGAACCATATCTTATAGGGCTTATTCCTAGTGGTCCTTAGGAACCTTAACCCCTTGCCACTAGTCACTGTTCATTGTCTGTTCTTTCTATCTCTAGACTGTATGTTATTAACTTGACCCCTCAGTGGCTGCATGCCTTTCAGAAAGTATTTCTGGTAGTATTTGGTGTGCCTTCCTGTCTTAAGATTCAAAATTTTGCTATTTTCTTATGGTGCAAAGTGCATTTTATGTTTGTGGCCAGACCTACAGTAGGATGATGCAACCTTTGTCTCATTTGGTGGTAGGTGGTGACTATTTCATGCCTGCCTGGGTGCAGTGCAGTACTCTTGTGCCAATCAGCTTGTCTGTGATTCACATATTTGCCAAAATAGTTGTCTCTAATTGGCTGTGGTATCTTCGTTGATAGAGTGGTGATCTGTGTCACACATATTTTTATTGTAAACTTATGGCTGAGGTATCTTCCTGTTGATAAAGTGGTGATCTGTGTCACACATATTTTTATTGTAAATTTATCACTGACTGTCTGTGGGTCTTAGATGGTGGCTGAGAGGGTGTAACTCTAAGATGCAGGTTGGTTGGCTTGGAATATAGTGGGCAAAAGCTTGCATCAGTGGCCAAAAACAAGTTGTTCTCAACTGATGAATGTGCATGACCAGGGGCACCTAGTTTTCCTTTTGTTTCACATGTAAGTAGAAAGACTGCTGTACTTCTAAGTGCAGTGTTATATATATGTAAGACATAATAGTTACAGTGTATTATATATGTAAGATATGGCAGTTATATCTCTGAAAATTCTTTAAGTGAAAAAAAGGAATTTTTTTCAAAATTCCTGTACCATAGATGTCGCATTTCACAGCCTTCTGATTAAGAGAGCCCTCTGTTAGTGCAGCAGGGGCAAGTGGCAGCTGTAGTTAACCTTCCAGCTAGAAAAGACCTTCCCAAGCAGACAAAATCAGCTAATAGTTAGGAGGAAGAAGAAAATATGTTCACATCATTGTGAAGGATTTAACAATCAGACTTTAGTATCTTGCAATACTTTTTGTGACATAATTTATGTACAGAGAGCATTAAGCAGTTTTAGCAACATTAACCCTACAGAGACTGGATGTATCCTTCTCAGCTGAGTAAAATTGATTTTGAGTATTCCGAATAAAATCCTTGACCCCTTGAGACTATGTGTCACTGAAGTTTATACCAGGCAGTTTTATTCAGCTAAGGAGAGTTTCCTCAGTGAAGGGGTTGTTGCTTAATCCTGATCTGTCTGGCTGAGCTGACCAATCTACCACAGGTAGACAACTGCTTCTGTGGGATAGTCCTACGAGTACAGTACAGTACATACACTTTGCAGGATCTGGCAACCCATTGTTGTAAACAGTGCCTCACCTTGGTCAGATCAGGGTCCTTCCTATGGCAAGATGCAGGGATATGTGAGGAGGCTTGGCTCCAGTGGGTGCTGCAGCTGTTCCACCCAGGATGCACAGTGTCACCACATGTAGGCTAATCATCAGTGTCAGTGGAAGGAGTTAGATGGAGGGGTAAATGAGGGCAGTATCTCACATGTGCAGTTTAAAATGCCTCTTCAAAAATTACTTTTCTGTAGGTAACAAGATGGAAATAAATAGTACATCCTGTGGTGGAAGGGATTAAGTCTGCCATTCTTGGAGTTCAGTAAGAGAATGATAAATAAAAATGTGGTACAGTATATTCAGTATTGGGTATGAACCTTGGCAAGACATCAGAAACTTGAGCAATGAAGGGTTGAATCAGGCAGGTCCAGGGATGAGGTAGTATAGGTCAAAAGTGTCATCCTCTGGTCAACTTAAACTCTAGCACCTCTTGCTTTGACAGTATATTTCTGTATGTGGGACATTAATATTGTATGATTTTTATGCATTGTCAGTGCTTAAAATAATAAAAACACTGAAGGGAATATCAGTGTTCAGCATGGAAAGTAAATTGCAGTGGAATTGGTGCTGTGAAACCTGCCAACACCAAGGAGATACTGAAACTGAAAAGGGAGTTGACTGTGTAGGGAAAGAGGATTAAGGGTTCCCAGGTATGTCAGGGCAGCAACAAAGCATGAGGCTGTTGGCTGATAACTCAAATGCATGCAGTGGGAGGAGTTAGGTATGGTACATTGTCCGATTATTATATTTGTGTATTTTTGAGAAAGGTGGATGTGAAGAGCATGGACCTACAACTATTTCAGCTGGTACTTTCTTAGTATCATATTTAGGCTTTTTTTCGCTTTAGGTTTTCATGGTTACTATAAACTTGATGTGGTTGTTTGAAGTGGTTTATAGATTATCTTATCTGTAGTGTTTCCTGAAGTGCCATTGCCTGCTTCTCTCTTCTCAGCCGGCTGCTTGTAATAAGTTGGAGTTAAAGTTGGTGAGCTGGTTTACCATAGGTCCTTGTTATATGTCACCATACCGGTCACTTCCTTGTCAAATAATTTGCCATTCCTGACGCTTCTTTGTCATTAACCAATTAATATACCATTTTTGAAATTATTCTTTGCCATTAACCTGTCACTGTTAATTTGCCATACCTGATGCTTCTTTGTCATTAACCTGTTAATTTGCCATTCCTGAAAATTTAACATATGACACTCCTCTTTGCCATTAACCTCTTAATTTGCCATATGACACTCTTCTTTGCCATTAATTTATTCATTCTTTCAATCATCCATCATCCAATCCTACATTGCCCCATGAGTAGTGTAGGAGCCCGGGACAAGGCAAGTTGGTCCTGACATTTCAGATGAGAGTTACCAGCCTCACTCGTCCCCGAGTGGCATCACGTGAGCAATAAACCCCAACCACCCCTTGGATATAAACCTTCACCAGCTCAATCCGATCGGAGTGCTGTAATTGCCCATTAAACCACCAGGCTCTAAAATTTGGTTATATGGTTACCACCCAGCGTAGTAAATGGTTTCCTGGTGTAGTTATATGATATTCACCTTTATGATTAACCCCCCTCAGTTTTTTTTTTTTTTTTTTAATATAAGTAGCACCAGACTTCTACAGTATATTCAGCTGTTTAACTGTGGTATGGAAGGAGTTAATCAAGGTCATTATCTAGCTCAATACAGTACAGTAGTTCAAAAAGTTTCTCTTAACTGAGTAAAACTGTAAGGTAATAGCAAAAAATCAAACATCACTGTATTGAAAGGTTTAATTCCTGGTAAATTACTAAAAATGGTCCTATCAAATTCCATTGCAACCTGCATTATAGAGCTGATTTGTCATTCTTTACCATATTTACAGTATCTTGTATGTAAAAAGCAATGATATTGTTTTACACATTCCTGAGAACATCTTCAATCAGCTTGACATCCTATTAACATTATTCTTGCTATTACAAGATGATTTTACTCAGTCCTGGGAGGATCTGTAATAGTCCTATTTATCAATCTATATCTGTTGCCAGTCGCCTTAATCTCACAAGGGTACAGCCACACTGGATGTGATGAGCAGGGAGGTTGTGTCGAGCGACGAGTGGCAAGGTGAGTGTCAGTGCGATGCCTGTCCAGATAGGAAGCGGCAGCCTTGTGCGCGACAGATAGTCAGAAGCTGTTCATTGGTGCAGACATGCCTGGGGATGTCCCTAGGCAGTGCACGACATTTTGGAACAAGCTTCATTGTGTAGTGGCAAGTGAGGAGTGTGAGCGGAGCGACAAACCTCCCCTCTCATTCAGTGTGCCCACCCACGTAGGATTTAGTGAGTGTTATTGTGTTACCTCATCCCTCCCTGCTCAAGTCTCCTCGCTAGTTGTGTCTGGTGTGACTATATCCTAAGGGGTGGCCACAAAAGAATCACCTCCATGTTGCACTGTCCCCTGCCATTTCACTGCCCTCTCCTCTGCTCACAGCCCCCTCTCTCGTGTACCTCTCCACTTCAACCTTCCATCTCATCCTCGGCCTCTCCCCCCCTCCACCTCACTCACATACTCTTTCCTCATTAGTCTCTCGTGCTCCATCCTCTCCACATAACCAAACCACTTCAGTGTATTTCTCCTAATGCTTTTTATCACATCCACATCACAAAGTTCTCCTTCACATCCTCATTTGTCAGTCTGTCACTCCATGTAACTCGTACATGCTCCTCTCAGACTCATTTCCATTGCTCTCACTCTTGATTTGCATCATTTCAGCAAGGTCTAAGCTTCATTTCCATACGTTAGAGTTGGTATCAAAGTATTATCATGCAGCAACTTTTTTTTTTTACTTCCATGCTCACTTCCATATTGTCACTGCTCTCAAAGAACCAGCAGCCTTTCTTCCTTGTTGTACCCTGTGTCTATAATAGTGAAAGGGTTTATTAAGACTGTTTATATATATATCACCTGTTTGAGTGGTCTGCCCCAACTGGTGGTTAGAATGGCCCAGTCATAGTGACAGGCTTTCATAGTTTTGATTCCTAAGAGATCACAGGAGATTTATTGATTATAAAATGCCTTCAAGAGACTGGTTATCTGCCCTTCAAGATACTGGACACCTGATCTATAGTACCTCAAAAGGGTAATGTCAAATTGGCTCTTACGGTTAGTTTTACCTTACACATTATAACTTAAGGCCACAAACTTTAACATGCTTTGTTGATTGTTGCCTTGCTCACCTCCTGCCTTGGTGCTGCAATATTGATCAGTGGTTATTTGAAGTACTGGGCTGTCCACCATGACCCAGCATATATTTTCTCATGTCTTTGTCATCTCAGGATTATTTTACTCAACTTGGTATAGCCTTTCTGGAAGTAGAAGGGCTATATATAGCTGTCATTGTCCCATTAACCATCAAGATATCAATCACTAAGAATTGGCTATAATATTCTATCAGTAGCAGTAAACAACATTAAATGTCATGTAATGAAAAGGTTTATGTTCCGATGTCAGGGTAATGTGCATGTTTCACTCTACGCATTTTATTCTTACTATCTCCTTAGGATTTTATTAAGCCTATGATAGACTTTTAGAACTGGAGGGGTTAGATGTAGTGTCATCAAACCTGTCAGTTCAAGTGACTTTGTAAATAAATACTGTAATATCATTCAGTATCAGCAACAGAGAGAAAAAAAATATAGAAAAGACATCACCCAGATTCAAGGTGTTAAAAGTGGGTGCTGGTAGTATGGCCTTGGCTTTATATATATGTTTGTACCCATTGACAGATAGATGCTGACACCATTAAACATTGCCATCACAGCACCTCGGCCTTCATATGCATCATTCGTTTTTTCCATAACCAGTTTATATGATGGAACATGGCCACTCTCAAAATTCAGATAGAGTATTAAGTCATGGTTGTGTGAGTTTAAGTAAGCCTAAGTTAGGAGATACAGTAGGTATGTGTCTCCTCGGTTACTAGTTAAATTTACCGTCCATTCTTACTACACTTTGCCATCAACTAAGCTAAAAGGGGTTAAGGATCTACAGTATATCAGCTGAGATTAAATATGCAACAGCACAAGGAAGAGGAGCTCTGTTCTGGGGTGGACCTCACATGGAATGGTAATGCTGTAATACTTTATTTATGAGAAAAATCTGAAATCCTCTGTAGTAAGATACAGCTCATACAACATGCAGATTTCCATGCCATAGAAGAAGCTTTTTGAACTCCTGTTACTTTAGACATGTCATTTTTCTAAGTTGGCTTTTATAACTGTAAGAAAGATATCGCACAGTATTTTATGTTCAAATCGCACACATAGTTTGATGTTCATCTTTCAGACTTTTGTTTATGATTCAGTGGAAACACACGTGAGAGGTTCAGTGTCCATATTTCTTTGGAGTAAATTACTGTATAATCCATGCTTTTTAACGGTTATGTGTGTACGGTATATTATTTAAAATTCAAACATTCATTTATATCTTACCAGGTTTTGGTATAGTACTGAGTTTGTAATTAGAAATCCACAGACAGACTGATAGTAGTTTTAATGTGGGATAAATAAATTTCAAGCTTAAGGGCATATTAAAATGTTTGGTGGAAGCTGCTTTAAGGTCACTTTAAAATGAACAGCCAGATAGAAACATGATTTGCCGATAATGTTAGGAAACGTAGGTTGCCCATTTACCAAATGTTTTGTTCATTTTATTACAGTGCAGTTGTCCCTGTAGCATAATATCACTGTTCTCTGATGCATCTGTGGTTTAAAACAATTCCATTAGATTAACCCAATTTTTATATAGCTCTGGAATTTCGAGGAAAGCAATGGTAAGTTGGTCCTTGGTCTCCAGATAGGTGCATCCTAACATTTTGGAAATAGATACAAGTACAGTAAAACCTCGATATAACGGACTTCAGTAGACCGGAATTTGCTTTTATCGGACTCGAGGAGCTACTGGACTAAACTCCTATATATCAGAAAAAGTCCGATATAGCCAGAAAGCAGTCCGGACTGCCTGACAACTTCAGCTATGTTCACCACAATAAGACAAGTAAAAGACCTTGTTTTCCAGTGCACAATACAGTATTATTATGCCATTTGATTAATGTAGTGAAGGTATAACACAGTACAATACTGCAACGGTGGTGAAAACTACCGATGCGATCCGGACTAATGTCTGATATATTGGAAAAAGTCCGGATTAGCAGGGGTAAGTCCGGATGTTGCTTTTATCAGAAAATCGCATATTTCGGACTGGCCTGAGCCCCAATTAGTCCATTAGAGTGAGGTCTTACTGTACTGTATTAACCTACAATGTGTACGTGTATGTGGACATAACCAATATAATTACTTTTTTTCCCCAACTCGTTACCCTGATGACTCTGTTCAACTTAGAAATGATTGTTTGTATTGAAGAGGTTTGCTGTGTTAATGATGTGTTTAGCCACTCCAGCTCTGTCTCCCAAGCTGAATGAAATTGTCAGGAGATAGGAAAAATACACACACACACGCACGCATGCACACACATCGAGAGAGCAGAGGAAGATAGTAAAAATCAGTTGATGCAGTTTGTGCTTACTTAGAAGTACATAAAGATCCGAAGGATGAGACGTGGACTGATGGAAAGACAGACCTGCAAGGGCAGATAGAGAGAGAGAGAGAGATAAACTTAGTACAGATTGCCAAGGACATGTAACAGTGAACAGAAATAGCAGGTATTTCAACCGATTCTTAAACCTTCAATACTCTCAGAGGGATGGTTGGGTTGGAAGTGAGGGAGGGACTTAGGTGTTGCCACATTTAACCAGATTGCTACCCAATAGAGGGACATACAGTATTCAGAAACACTGTAGGTCATTGTCTGTCAGTCGTAACGATGGATGTTTGAGCATAATTGTATGTATGTATTGCAGATGTCTGGTGTACCCCCAATGCAACTGGAGGCTGCCAATGCCTACACTCAGGTGGACCACAGATGTTCACTCAACATCGATTCGCGCCCACTCTCAGAGCGCCTCTCCAGCATTATCTGTACCATTGGTATGTCTCGTCTCGTCTTTTTTTTCTTTCTTTCTTTTTTCTGTCATGTAGTCACTCCTTAAAACTTGCATTCTTAAAAGTTGTTTTAGTTAATCTCAGACTTTTGTGGCTACCAACTTTTAAAGCCACAAGGGAAGCTCAAAAGTATGAATTCATGTAGTCTAGCTCAAGTTTTCAGGTGAGAACTATGTCCAGGTATATTGTATTATATTTCCATCTTTTATGAAGACATCCTAAACACTAAGCACTAGCTTTTTATTAAGCATGATGAATAGTATACTCTGTATAAAAACAAATTAGAAAAGCACTAGCTTTTTATTAAGCATGATGAATAGTATACTCCGTATAAAAATAAATTAGAAAACTTCACCGATACTGGTACACTCATAATAAGAACTGTTTAAAATAAGTAATTGTAGAAGGCCCCCGAAGCATAAGTAAATAGACGGGAGTATCTCAATGACACAGTGTGACCAAGTGCAGCATATGTACAGTAGTTGGACTGATGAAGTGGAATAGTGTATTGGTAAGAATGATGTGATATAGAGAGAAATAGGATAATATGGGGGCAATTTGTTTGTGACCACCCCCTCCAGGAGGGGCTCAAACTATAGAATAATGGAGGCTTTCAAATATTACTTCACTGCTTGACTTACCTGGAGAACTAGTAGTTGTGCTTGAGATCAGAGCATTGCAAAGCTTTTATTATTATTTTTACTTCCATTTTTTTATTTTTTTTATTAATATATTTATTGCTGTTTCACATTTCCAGAAACTCCCATAACCCCAAGAATAGTCCGTGTGAAGGAGCGTTGTGGTGTGGTTGTGGACATGATAGGAAGCGTTAGGAGAAACACATTAAGGTGGTTTGGGCATGTGGAGAGGATGGAGAGTGAAAGACTGACGAGGAGAGTGTATGTGAGTGAGGTGGAGGGGGCGAGAGGGAGGGGAAGGCCAAGAATGAGATGGAGGGATGGAGTGGAGAGGTATATGAGAGAGGAGGGTGTGAGTTGGGAGCGGGGTAGTGAAATGGCGGGGGACAGAGCGACATGGAGGCGATTTGTTTGTGGCCACCCCGTGTGGGATTGAGGCGTCTGGCAATAGATAGATAGACTCTTATTTTTATTGATGACCCAGTATTTGGAAACCACTGCTTGAAAGATCAGTGTCAGTTCCCCCCCCCTGCATAACCTCAGGGTTAGTACTGTAAATATGTATATGTTCTTTTCCCAACACACAGGTAACATTAATACAGATGCATCTCACAAACCCAGTGCCTTGTCAGTACTCATAGGCACTACCTTTGGGCAACAGAATCCCCGAAAACAGTGCATAAGCATGTCATCCAGACAACAGCAGATTACTGTATTTCCCATATGATAAGATGCTACAAGTGCTAAAATGCATCTTATGGTATGCTAATTTTTTTGAGGGGGAGGGGGAAATATTTAAGGATTTAATAGCTTACCGTACTAGCAAGTCAAAGGTGCCAACTCTACAATGTCATTTTTCTTTCCATCACAGCAAATTATCACATATTGGATGTATTATCAAATATAGTTATTATTAATTATATATATCTAGTTCAGCATAATTTCATACCTATTCACATCAGCAACAACTTGTAGTTGCAGCTACAAGGCTTGTGACAGCATGTTTACATCCAGCTCCAATCAGCTGATGCTTTTATGTTCAGTAGTTCAAATGAACCTTTACAACCCACACCCCCAACAGAATTCGCTCAAGTCAGCCAATAGTCATTATTGTAATATTGCTTTATTACACAGTACCAATATATCAGTACATATTGCCAGTTTCCATTTTGTAATAGTAGTCCATGTTTTTGGATCCTCATTTTCTGTAATTCCTCTTTTTGCTTCCTCCATTCTTAAATCATTTTTTTCTGTGGGTGATCATCATCATGCCTCTCAGCTGCCCTGTTGCCGTGTTAGCATAATGTACTCAGTTACTTGTAATTTGAACAGTGTATGTCTGTTTTCTCTGCTCTGATGCCATTCTGTTCATTCATGGAGGAGTGTTGTCTGTTGAGTGTGGAGACAAGATTGGTGATGTTGTCTGCTTCGATGACTGTAGTGAGTTCTTTGTATCTTGTGACTGGGATTCATGAATGCTTGTATCTCATGACTGGGATTTGTGAGTGCTTGTATCTCATGACTGGGGTTCGTGAGTGCTTGTATCTCGTAACTGGGGTTCGTGAGGGTTGGCAAACTTGTTTCTACAACTTGATCTTTGAGTGCTAAGACGCTGGGTGATTTTCGAGTTCATTTTTCTGGGACAAAAAATTTGTCTTATACGGGAATTACGGTATGTAAGCCTAGACTAGGCTCCTTCTATGGTAGCCACAAATATGGAAAGCTTAAAAAAAAAAAAAAAGCCTCGACATGGCTGTTGTTGCAGTATATCTCAGTAGACCTATTATAATTTGATTTCTCTCCTCCCCATCCCTGCCCTTTTTTGTCATCTTGCAGAAAAAGTTAAATTCAGGAGAATATAGCAGTAAAACTATGGCATATATCAGTCTAAAAGTAGGCACATATACATCACTATGAGGCAGTATGTCCAGAAATTAATTTGAGGAAACTTTTAAGATCTTACATTTAAAGGGCAAGACACTTGAGTTCTTTAATCTGTAGTTTACAGTTTAAAAATTACAGCAGGATTTGTAAGCTACAAGAAGATTGCATGAAGGTGTGTTAAGAATCCACATTAATGTTGTTGTGAGACTTGTATGGCACGAAAATCAAGAGTAAAAGCAGTGGAAATGCTATTATTGAGAAATGTTTGTGGAGTACATAGAGAGAATAGGATGAGAAATAGAGTAGTATTATATGAAAGATGTGAGTAAGTAAGTCTGTTGATAATAGCAATGAAGAAGGTGTGCCCAGATATGGTCAGGCTGAAAGGATCGATGTAGATAAGGTGGGTGTTGTACTTGTATTTATTGTTATGACTTTGAAAGTAAAGATGGAGAAGAGCAAAGTTATGGTTGCTGAGAGAGAAGATGACCTGGTTTGCTGTGATGGTGAATGGAAGGGGATTTGAATTTATGAGCAAATTTAAGCACCTGAGTGCAACGATAGATAAGATGCAAAGGAAGTTGAAAGTGGAGTAACATGGAAGGAAAGCAATTAATGCTCTTAAGACCTTGATACAAAACAAAGGATTGTGTGTGATGGCTGTGAGAGGCTGCATGAGGGAATATTAGCATCTGTATTAGCATGTGGATGTGATGCTTTGGTGTGATGGCTGTGAGAGGCTGCGTGAGGGTGTATTAGTATCTACATTAACATGCAGATGTGATGCTTTGATTGTTGCTGCTTTGGTATGGCAGTGGAGATGAGATTATTGAGGATATATTTGTTCAGTGAGGAGAGTAGATAGAATGAGAAATTATTCAGTTCATAAAAGATATGGAATAAAGAGATGTAGACACCAGAGCTGAAGACTGTGTGCTTAGGTGGTAAGCTTATGTGGAGAGAATGGCTTTGAACAGGGCAGCAAAAAAAAGTACTGTATGTGAGCAAGTTGAAGGTGGTATCCTTAGTGTGATAGGAGCATTACAAATTTGAATGTAAACATATATTTTTAGCTGTTTAATGAGAGAAAGTGATGTGTGAATAGTACTATAAAACCAGTGATTGTCCCCAACAGCTGATCACCACTTTCATGATCCTGATTCCTGACCTTCCTTACTTGTCCCATGCCACTTTATAGCATTTTGTTATTCCTAATGGTGATTAAGTTTAACCTACTGTACCGTATGAATTATACAAGGACAAAAATTATTGAGTGGTTCAAAATACTGTATGGTCTGTAGGAAAAAATTGAGTTTTCTCTTCCCCATCAGCTAAACAAGTGTTCATATGGAACAGTTCATGCAGTATTGCTTGTATGGTACTTCCTTGTGGTAAACAGAGGGTCTGCTGGAGGCTGGTCATGCAACCATACAAGTGCTGAACTACAGAAGCCTAGCTGTGGGCCCTTACCTCTCAGAGGAGATAATGTAGGATTGGCATTTGCCTTATATATTTTTTACTACAGATACGACTAGTTCACCTATTAGTCATCTTTTTCGCCATACAGGCCCTGTGTCCCGCTCTGTCGAGATGCTGGAACAGATGATGGAAGCTGGAATGAACATCGCTCGCATGAACTTCTCCCATGGCACCCATGAATACCACTCGGAGACAATGGACAACGTGCGTAAGGCTGCTGAGAATTATTCCAAGAAGATTGGCCATTCTCATCCTGTTGCCATTGCTCTGGATACCAAGGGCCCTGAGATTCGTACTGGACTGTTAGAAGGGGTAAGTATGGCTTTCACATAGCAGATATGAGGCTGCAGTAATGTTGAGATTATTTTACTCTTTCTACTTTAAAATGGCCAAATATTTCCATCTCTCCATCATGAAATGTGGAGTGACTCAATATTTCCATCTCTCCATTATGAAATGTGGAACTGTAGCAAGATATTTCCATCTTCACCATAAAATGCTGAATGATCCAGTATTTCCAACCTCCCATCATGAAATGTGGAATGACCCACTATTTCCATCTGTCCATCATGAAATGTGGAGCTGTACCAATAGAGTAATACTAGCATACAAAATACCGTACCACATATGGGCTGCCTCTTCTGACATTGCCCTCAGTCTTGCTAATGATCCTTTTTTACACGCTGTTCACTGCATTCTTTGAATACATGTATACCATCTGAATTTATTTCTTTTCATCCTGTCAGTAATTCCACATTTTGCTTGTCACCTGTTTTTCTGTTCCAGAATATTCATAAACTTTTAATCTACTTCACACCATCCATCCTGTGTATGGTTTCATAATACTTCCTTGTAGTACAGTTGTGGAAAGGAGTTTCTACACCCCCTCTACTACTTCCATACCCTACCCCCTGACCAAATGTGGCAGCATGGCATCAGTAGTGTAAGTTTCTATGAATGAATGGGCCTCGTCCTGTTACGTGGGACGGGAGTGGTGATTGAGTTTTGATATTGTTGATGTTAACAGTTTGCAGTATGG
>JAGKTI010001972.1:20580-35901 GCA_018397915.1 Birgus latro | reverse complement strand
AACTATTAATGACATCAACAATAGCAAAACTCAATCACCATTCCCGTCCCACGTAACAGGACGAGGCCCATTCATTCATAGAAACTTACACTACTGCTGCCACGCTGCCACATTTGGTCAGGGGGTAAGGTAGGGAAGTAGTAGAGGGGATGCAGAAACTCCGTTCCGCAACTGTACCTGTACATGGTAATTAGGTGGCAAGTGACACCATGTCATGAAAAGTATGTGTACAGTACTACAAATTGTTATTATGGGCAGCTTTTTTTTCCCCCCTTTTTTTTAAGCTAGTGTTCCACTTTGCAGTGAAAATGCTAATTAAAAAAACACTTATTCTTAAGTCAAAAGAAAAAATTGTGTTACATAAGTCTCTCCAAGGCATAGTAAGCATTTCAAATATTAATATATTAATACTAATATAAGAAGACAAAATCCTGAAAATATTCTGACAGAAATCTGTCTGTCAGTCTACCTATTGCCAGATGCCTCAATCCTGTAAGTGGTGGCCACAAACAAATTGCCTCAGTGTCGCCCTGTCCGATGCCACTTCACTGCCTGGCTCTCAGCTCACACCTCCCTCTCTCTTACACCTCTCCACTCCATGCCTTAATCTCATCCTCAGCCTCCTCCTCCTCCTCCCTCCCCTCACACACATACACTCTCCTCGTTCATCTCTCGCTCTCCGGACTCTCCACATAGCCAAACCACCTCAGTATATTTCTCCTAATGCTGTCTTATCACATCCACATTCACACCACAATGCTCCTTCACTTCCTCATTTGTCAGTCTCTCCCTCCATGTACTCCACTTGCTCCTCTCAAATAACTCATTTCCACTGCTCTCACTATTGACTTGTCTTTCCAACAAGGTCCAAGCTTCACTTCCATATGTTAGAGTTTGTATCACAATATTGTCATGCAGTGACTTTTTTTTTACTTCCATGCTCACCACCCTTTTCCTTATCACTGCTTTCAAAGAACCAGCAACCTTTCTTCCTTGTTTCACCCTTTCAAGCAACTTCATCCTCTAAACTTCCATCCTTTCTCATCACACTACCCAAGTACTTAAACGCACTCACATTTTCCATTTCTTCCTCATTCAGCCTCACTGTACATTCAGTGACTTCACTTCTTTCAAAGACCACAACTTTACTCTTTGCTACATTCACCTTTGATTCCGTTTCTTACACACGCTCTGACTCATTCACCAAGCAGTGCAGTTCCCCTTTGTCTTAACAATACGGTATTATCTGTAAACAGCAGTACAGGGAATTTCCAAACACTGCCCTTTCGTATTAGGGTCGCTTCACTACCCTCTTTTATAACCCCATCCATATACAGATTGAACAGCCAAGGGGACATGACACACCCCTATTTCAATCCACCATTCCTATAGAAAAATTCACTCAGTTCACTATCCACACACACTGCAGCCTTAGCACCCTCATACATACTCTTCAGGGCATTCAGCAACTTCACATTTACTTCATTCAGCAACTCCATTTACTCCTTAATACTTTCCACATTCCTTATCTATCCACCCTGTCATTTGCTTTCTCCAGATCCATGAAGGCCACATTCAACTTCTTTCCCTTCTCTAGAAACTTCTCCACTTAAGACCCAACAATGAATATCTGATCTGCACAACCTCTTCCCATCCTAAAACCTGCCTGTTCTTCTCCAACTAATTCCTCTGTCATTTCCCTGACTCGGTCAATAAGCATCCTACCATATACTTTTCTTGTTACACTAAGAAGACAAATGCCTCTTTGATTATCACACACTTCTTTTTCCCCGTTCCCATTGTACAGGGGAATAATTATGACTTCCAATCCTCTTGGACACTACCTTCCTCCCAGGCCAATCTGCTCATCTTCCAAATCCATTCCACTACAATCTCTCCCCCGTGCTTCAACATTTCACTACACACACCATCAATTCATGGGGCTTTCCCCATTTTGACTTTCTTCATTGCTTCCCCTACCTCCATCCTACTGATTCCTTCCTGTCTTCTCACCTTCTTCCTCCTCCCAGCCATTCCCCAGCCACTTATACTTGCAATAATTTCATTCTCTGTCTTCAACAATTCCTTAAAGTGTTCTGTCCATCTGCTCACTTTTTCTCCTTTCTCCAGTAGCAATATACCATTTTCAGCTTTCACTTCCGACTTACCTGTCTAACTCTTTCTACCACTTTCCAGAACATTTTCTTACTCTCTCCACTTTACACTTATCTTTTCAGAGAAATCAGTGGTGAAATTGCCAGAGTTACCAGCAGTTAGTGTGTTTACTAGGTCTGTTGAGAGTTGTTTTTATTCTCCCTCCTGTGTGTTTCTGGATTGTACTGTACTCACTTTATGGAACAGGATACCTCATCCCAAATGAAGTTTTAAGTTTGTTGCCAATATTCATATAGTATTTGAGTTTTTGGAGGCAAACTTATAATTTTTGTTTTTTCTATCAGTCGTCAGAATTATATGATATATTTCCAGTGCTAGGCATCTATTACTCATTATTTCTCAGCTGCAATGATTGTTGGTCATTAACAGTATTAGGCATTTATAGATATCCAAAAGTGTTTTGTAAGGTGTGTGTTTTTCATGCAGCCTCATCAGGGAGAGGAGCAGCTAAATGTAATTAGTATAATATATTATATATAGTAGAGCCCCTCTATCTTGGACCCCACTTCACATGGACAAAAAAATCTGGGCACACAAATTTGATGTAGCATTCGGATTGGCTCTGTCAGATAGGTATGTGTGAAGCTACAGAACATGGTAAAAAAAAAATTCGGCCTATCAGATAGAGCTAGGATTTCGAGGGCTTGAATGTTGGGTGAATGGAAGTGTGGCCTATTGAATTGGGCAACTTTGGCTGTCTGGATGTTGCTACTCCTCACACTGCCCTAGGGTCGGAAAGGAGGTCTGGATGATGATGATGATGGTGATAGTTTTTTCCCATTGCCAGGGTGCATCTGCTGAGGTGGAACTGAAGGTGGGAGCTCAGGTAAAACTGACCACAGACAAGGAGTATTTTGAAAAGTGCTCTGCCGAGGTTGTGTATCTGGACTATGTCAACATTACCAAGGTGGTCAAACCATCCAACCGCATCTTTGTGGACGACGGCCTCATCTCACTCATCGCAAAGGAGATTGGTACGAACAAAGGGAATGACTTAAGCACGTTTATTCTTGTCAGAGGGGGGTCCGTTTCTAAAACCCACCACATACTCGTTGTTGTTGTTGTGACCCGTGTCTTATCCAGACATGAATCCAATGAACTGCAGGAAACCAACTATTTCACCTGGGCAAAAAAATTGTGTACTGTAGTCAGGTAGAAAAGGTTAATATTCTTGTTTAATTTTTATATATCAGTAACTGTATTTCTTGTTTCCCTACCTTGTTTGTGGCACTGCTCTGCCAGTTTGCTAGACGGGGATGCAGAAACCCCCTCTCTCCATTGCAGATGTTCATTACATGTCAGGGATGGTTTCCGAAAAATCAGATTTTTTTTTTTTTCATTAATTTGATGCTGAAAATGAGGAGTACTGAGAGGTTAACATAATTGGTATGAGTGGAATTTTAAGTGGCAGTCATCTGTTATGTACTGAAGAATTAACAGGAAAAAAGGACATAAAAAATGCAGTCTTTGGGAACTTGCTTTTGTTGTCATTACAAGTAGCCTTATACCTCACATGGTGCAAGAATGAAGATCAGAAGTGGAACGTTCTTTCTGATCCGTATCTCAAAAGTAGTAGAATCATGTCCCAGAAATCGAGGAATCACTCTTGATTACCTCACCACTTGTCAACACTCAATCAGGTGACTTCTTTTAAGATTTTTTGTTATATTCTTATTAAAACGGTTTGGTTAGATAGGCAGAGAAGCAACCTCTGGGTGTGAGGGTCCTGATTTCATGTCTCCATTGCTTTCCGTTTTTATGTATTTTCTTATGGTGCTCATGAATAGAACGCTGTAGTCAGAATTATGATCTCAGTAATAATGATAACGATAGTATTCCATCCATCCATTATCCAAATCCTTTGTCGCCCCACAAGGGAGTGTAGGAACCTGGGGCTAGGCAAGTTGATCCTGACATTTAAGATGAGAGTGACAAGCCTCACTCATCCCTGGGTGACATTACATGAGCAATAAACCCCAGCCACCCTTTGGATATAAACCTTCACCTGCTCAATCCAAATTGGTGCGCCTTAATTACCCACTAAACCACCAGGCGTCAAAATTTGGTTATATGGTTATCACCCAGCATAGTAAATGGTTTCCCTGTGTACAGGAAACCATTTGGCTTGTCACTCAATGTAGAGTCACCCACAGGCAGAAGGACGAGGAAAGAATTAAGGAAAGAAAGACAGAAAAGGATGGAAGGAAGAGAGGAGAGGGAAGACACCCAAAGCAGCACTGCATTGAGTGAGTGGATGGTGAGCACCCCCATGTTATTATTATTATTATTTTGTGGTAGGTGGGGTCGCTCAACATCCACTCACTCGATGTAGAGCTTTTTTGGGTGTCTGCCTGTTCTTCTCTTCTCTCCTTCCTCTTCTTTCTTTCCTTCATTCTTTCCTCTTCCTTATGCCTGTGGGTAACTTTACACCCCCTCTTCTGTCTTTCTTTCCTTCATTCTTTCCTCTTCCTTCTGCCTATGGGTGACTCTACACTGAGTGACAAGCCACTGTGTCGAGTGAGTCGATGGTGATCGCCCCCATATTATTATTATTATTATTATTTTGTGGTAGCTGGGGGTACTCATCATCCACTTACTCCATGTAGTGCTGCTTTGGGTGTCTTCCTGTTCCTCTCTTCTTTCCTTCATCTTCTGTCTTTTTCCCTTCATTCTTTCCTCCTCCATATATATGCCTTCGTTGACGTTTCACTCGTTCTTCTGTCTTTCTTTCTTTCATTCTTTCTGCTTCCTTCTGCCTATGGGTGACTCTACACTGAGTGACAAGCCAAATGGTTTCCTGTACACCAGAAAACCATTTACAATGCTCTGTGGTAACTACATAACCAAATTATGGCATTTGGTGGTTTAGTGAGTAATTAAGGGGCTCCAATCAGATTGAGCCGGTGCAGATTTATATCCAAGGGTTGATTGGGATTTATTGCTCATGTAATGCCACTCAGGGATGAGTGAGACTGGTCACTCTTATCTTAAATATCAGGACCAACTTGCCAACCACTGGGCATCTACATTCCTCATGGGGCAACATAGGATTGGATGATAGATGGATCATTATCATTATTATTATTATTATTATTCAACCAATCCTTCATTTCCCCATGAGGAGTGTAGGAGCCTGGGGCTAGACAAGTTGGTCCTGACATTTAAGAAGAGAGTGACCAGCCTCACCCATCCCTGAGTGGCATTGCATGATCAATAAACTCCAACCATCCCTTGGATATAAACCTTCACTGCTTCAGTTTGACTGGAGCACCATAATTACCCACTAAACCACCAGGCGCCAAAATTTGTTTATATGGTTACCACCCAGCACAGTAAATGGTTTCCTGGTGTACAGGAAACCGTTTGGCTTGTCACTTAGTAGAGTACTTTCCATAGTCAGTGGTGGCCATCCATGTACCACATGTTAGCTTTTTATCATTGTATATTTTAATTTTTTTTATGGTTTTTGTAAGTAATTTCTTGGTGATTCCAGTACCTACACTGATGTCTGTCCATAACACAAAAAGTTCTCATTTTGTGTTGGGGATATGTTTAGAAACATCAACTTTTTCCATACACCTGGTAGGGTACTGTATAAGTATCCATTCTTGCTGCAGTTGGACAATCTTATTTTACTTGGAAAGGGCTTGTAGTAATGAAGGGATTTATTATGGCTATATATATAGTCCCTTCTAATTGAATAGTCTCTTCTAAGCTGAATACAATTGTCTCAAGTATGTCAGTTTAGACTGAATTGAAGGGGTTGAGTAAAAAGAATAAATAAATAGAAAATAAAAATCAAGTTAGATTAGTCACTGGACTGAAGGGATCAAGAGCAAAAAGGGGAAAAAAAAGGCAAATAGGATAAAGTATAAAAAGTAAACAGTGAATGTAAGGACTTACTTCACATATAATTGTGAGCTAAATGTTGGTAATATTCCGGCAGGTGACAACTACATAATCACCGAAGTAGAAAATGGTGGTATGTTGGGGAGCAAGAAGGGCGTCAACTTGCCTGGTGTGCCAGTGGACCTGCCAGCAGTGTCGGAGAAGGACCGCAGCGACCTCCTTTTGGGTGTCGAGAAGGGTGTTGACATGATCTTCGCTTCATTTATCAGGGATGCTGCTGGTGTCAGGGAGATTAGGGATGTTTTGGGTGAGCTTTACAACGTATTTATAGCTTAGTTTTTCTTTAGCTTTACAAGATATTTATAGCTTAGTTTTTCTGTAGCTTTACAACATATTTATATTTTAATTCTTTTAAAATCTAAGTTTTTCTTTTAAATTACCATCTTTGTTGTTTTATAGGCTGTTTTATTAATTGAGAAAGGAAATTACATTATCTTTGTTTTATCAGAGATGCCACTAGGGTCAGAAAGATCAGGAATGTTTTAGGTGAATTTTGCGACATTCTTGTCTTGGTTTACTCTGGCAAGTATTGTGAAGGGTGTCCATAAAGAAAAATATAAATACAGTATAATTCTGTTTAACTGGGAAGCTAGGGGGATTTTATCATCTTGGTTACTAATATTTATTTTGCAGATATTTATAATTACAGTATAGTATACACCCAACCCTCAGCTAATGCGGGTTCTGCTATAGCGTTTTACCGCTCACGCCTGTATAAAAAACCTACCCAGATACTCTTATCACGCACTAAATGCCTGCTATCACGCACCAGAAGTGTTAAAAAAAATTTAAAAAGGCCAGGTTCCAGCACTCCACCCAGCCTACAAAAGATTCACTTGGTGATTGGTCGTGTGACGTCAGCACCAGCCGAGCGCTGACTGCCTGTCCGACTGAGTCTCTCCCGCTGCCCTCCAAGGCATTCAACTCATCTTCAGACTTCGAACAATGACAGCGAGAACAATGACCTTTTATGTGATGTTACAATAGCTAAATAACTCGAACTCAGATGGCCACCCCTTACTGGATTATGGCGTCTGGCAATTGATGGATAGATCACCCATAGCTGTCTCCATTAATGACGGCGAATTGTCTTGTTATTGTTGTGACGGCGAATTGTCCAGAAACCATCAGTCCTTCCTGACGACTTCTTTATAGCTTTTATTTTTTTTCCTTTATTGTTGATGACTAATGGCTTTGAAAAATAGAGTCACACTGCATTTTTTTTTTTAATGGGCTCCGAAACTTATTCCTGGTGAAATATGCGTGATGCTAGACAGCCATCAAAAGGCTAGTTCTGTTTCTTATTAACCCTCCCCATAAAACAAATACCTCAAAGTCCAATGGCCACCCCTTATGGGATTATGGCATCTGGCAATGGATAGATAGATAAATCAACCATAGCTGTCTCCATTAATGACGGCGAATTGTCTTGTTATTGTTGTGATGGCGAATTTGACTTGGCGAATTGTCCCAAAACCGTCAGTCCTTCTTGACGACTTCTTTATAGCTTTTTTTTTTTTTCCTTTATTGTTGATGACTAATGGCTTTGAAAAATAGTTTCACACTGCATTTATTTTTTTAATGGGCTCCGAAACTTATTCCTGGCGAAATATGTGTGATGCTGGACCACCATCAAAAGGAATAGTAAGTTCTGTTTTTATTAACCCTCCCTGTAAAACTAATATCTGAAAGTCATATGGCCACCTCTTACGGGACTATGGCGTCTGGCGGTAGATAGATAGATAGATAAATCACCCATAGCTGTCTTCATTCATGACAGCGAATTCTCGTTATTGTTGTGACGGGGAATTTGACTTGAGGCGAATTGTCCCGAAACCGTCAGTCCTTCCTGACGACTTCTTTATAGCTTTTTTTTTTTTCCTTTATTGTTGATGACTAATGGCTTTCAAAAATAGTTTCACACTGCATTTTTTTTTTTTTTAATGAGCACCAAAACTTATTCCTGGTGAAAATATGCGTGATGCTAGACCGCCATCAAAAGGGATAGTAAGTTCTGTTTTTATTAACCTTCCCCGTAAAACAAATAACTCAAGTCAAATGGCCACTCCTCACAGGATTATGGCATCTGGCAATAAATAGATAGATAGTACAGTATATTTCTAATTTGCATGCTCATTTTTAGACCATTATATGTTATTACAGTATGTGATACAAAAAGGGTATCTTAGGGGTAAATATTGAAGTCATGGCACCAATTAGAATTACAGTATTACCATAAGTTTTTCACTTCGGCTATCGCGTTTTCAGCTGTAGTGCAGCCATTGCGGCACCAATTAGGCATGATAGCCGAGGGTGGGGTGTAATCCCAGTTAACTGGGAAGCTTGGGGAATTTATCTTCTCGGTTACTGATGTTTATTTTGCACATGTTTGACAGGCTTTAATGCATAGACCATGTCATTTCAGTATATACGGTAGTCACCACATATATTCGGGGCCACACCAACAGATTCCAGTTGAAACATTACCTCCTTTTAACCCCTGCCACACTGATTCTTTGTAATGTAGTTTACCTCTCCCGAGTCATTGTTTTATAACCAGTATAAATTGTACGTCATATGAGGCTTGCGGAATGGCCTATATTAAAAGCCTTCATTGTACCTTATATGAGGTCTGCAGTGTGGCAAGGGTTAAACACACTCCATGAACTTAACACATGTGCTTGCAGTGTCTTACAGTAGTGCAAAATGCACATGGTAAGGCCATTTTGTTATATATTATGGTATATTTACTTATAAAAGGATTGGAAAATAATCTTTGAATATTTATTGATGAACTGAGGATATGGAAAGAAATGTTGCAACGTAAAATTGTCATGACTTGTCAACTGAGTCCACCAAACCCTTATTTTCCAACCAATTGTTATTCGACAATTCATTGTTTCGACATTTATAAATCTATACCTTTTTTGTTGTTCGACATAGTTATCCCCGCCATTTCTTTTTGGCCTTGTGGAATACTACACCACCACCATGGCTTCATCCAAGACCCCTACTATTACCCCTGTCAAATGTAGTCATGTGCACACAAAGCTGAGTGAGTGTTTCACCATCGCATTGTTGAGTGATGAGCAGGGTTGCCAGATCTGAAGTTAGCCACAGTACCAAAATACGATGTTGTTTTGGCGCCAGTTTTATGGAATGCACATTTTAGTTTGCAGTAGGTTAGGTAAGTTAGAATCACTGGGGGGGTCCTGGGGGCGAACCCCTCAGTTAGGTTTCAGCGATTCCAGTTAGGCTTCCACTGCTATTTATGGGTTTAAATTGAATACATTTGAGTTTGGTGTGGTGACACCATGTTCAGTCAGCAGGATTGGCAACAAACGCTCTGTTGAAGGCATTCAGGCGGCTTTCTTTAATATCGTAAAGTAGGTATATTTTGTTTGTTCTCCAATATTTCTTTGATTGAAAATCAAATGTCAGTCATCTAAGATGTATGTCATACTAAATTAATTTTCCTTGAGAATGTAGGTCTATAAGAAAAGAGCTCAAATCCCCGTGCCACTTTCGTTTATATTTCCCCGTATTTTTTCCCTCTTTATTGAATATTTTTTGAATGATGAAGGTGGTCAGGAACCTAACTCCCCTATGTCTTAACAATATTATGGGAAAAATCGGTTTATTTTTTGACGAATTCGTTATTCAACCACTTGATGTGGGGAGAGGTGTACAGTATATGGCCGTGGTCCACCCGTCTACTTCATCCACACCTGACCACCATCACCCCACTCCTTAACTTCCATAATCATTTTGCTAAGAATCTCCCACTTTTTCTTGTATAAGAGGACAGAAATAGATGGTCCCTTCAATCTCTCAAACCAAACCACTCTCACACTGTTAAGTTTAGATCTTCCATCTTCGGCCGGTAAGGAGTGTGCCATTTTTCATTGGACATATTGATCTCACTTTTCACAAAGTACTTGAGCTTAGGTCCCTGGGCATTGATACCATAAACAGTGGAATTTTTAAAGTTATTTTCTGTCATGAGTGTATTATGATGTTCACTTTTTCTAGTCTGTTGCCTGTTTCCACAGTGAGCACAATGCGCTTATGTTTAGTTTGCACTTTAGGCATAGCTAAATGTACAAATTGCAATTTTTCCTGACAGCATAGCAAGAGAGCAAGTCTACTGACCGGTGGTGGTAATCAGAGTAGTGATTTGTGGAGGTGTGGAGGATAACCAAATTACAGTAAGGTATAGAGAAAGGGAGAGGAGGGAAGGGATTAACTAGGAAGCAGTCTTAACTGGAAATGTTTTCTTCTTACTTCGTCCAGTTTTACCCAGTCTCATGGGACACACAACTATCCTGTGGTGTAGTGGGCATTCAAGTGGTGCACACTGTTTTATTGATATTGCATGGTAGTTTAGTGGCAGTTTAAGCACTCCAATCAGATTGAGTCAGTGCAGGTTTATTTACAAGGGATGGTTGGGATTTATTGCTCATGTAATGCAACTCTGGAATGAGTGAGGCTAACCACTCTCATCTTAAATATCAGGACTGACTTGCCTAGCCCTAGGCCTCTATACTCCTCATGGGGAAACACTGGATTAGATGATGAATGTTTGTGTGTTATTTTTACCAGTCCATGAATTTTTCCCAGTTGTTGGATAATCACAGTTATCTGGATGTTGGAAATCCAGGATTGTACTGAATGTGCAAATTGTTTGGCTTGTGAAATCGTTGGTGAGCAACCCCAGTCTGTCTTGCCAAGCAAGACCATCAACTGCAGGCAAGCAGCTGCCCCTGCAGGGCCCTTCCTTGCAGTAAATCGATGTTCCTTTGCTGCCGAGAATTCTTTGGCACAGCAAGGCACTGCGAAGTGTGTGGAGGTTTGGCTCCTAGATGGATGCCACATTTGTCTCTCCACCCAGTTAACAGGGGTGCTATAGTAGACTCCACATCATCACATTATTTGGTAACTGTATTATATGGTTATCATTTGGCATTGTAAATGGTTTTCTGGCCTACAGGATACATTTAGGCTTTTCACTGAGTGTAGAGTCACCTGGAGTGGAAAGATGATTAATAAAAAGTGACAAGTAGGATGGAAGAAATAGGGAGAGAGGAGAACAGACACAAGAAGAACAATACAGGTGAAGGAAGAAGTAGGCAGCACTGCATCAAGTGAGTGGATGATGGTTACTACTACTAAAGTAAGGATTCTGGGGTTGAGTGATAAGTTACTTTCTAGGCCCATTTCACTGGGCATGCTGTAAATAGTTCTCCCTCTGTCATGTTTTCTCATTGTTTTCTGGACCTTGCTTCATCCTAAGATGATTCTGAATATTTATAAAGAGGTAAAATGAGCATAATTCTCTCTCCCAGGTGAGAAGGGCAAGGACATTAAGATCATCAGCAAAATTGAGAACCACCAAGGCTGCAAGAACATTGATGATATCATTGAGGAGGGAGATGGCATCATGATTGCCCGTGGTGATTTGGGTATTGAGATCCCAGCAGAGAAGGTGTTCATTGCCCAGAAGCAGATGTTGGCAAAGTGTAATAAGGTAAGAGAGATAGATGTTGGTGTTGTAGATATATAGGTAAAATTATTTTGTGTTCATTGCCCAGAAGCAGATGTTGGCCAAGTGTAGTAAAGTAAGATAAACTGTAGATGGCAGAGTTGAACAGGTTTAGAAGTGCTAGGTAGATGCATGGTCATTTGGGGCTTTGCTAACAATAGACACTGTAGTTGGCTTTGCTAGAGTGAAGTACTTTGCATTTGAAAATCCTTAGGAAGCTGCAGTGAAGCACTACATGAAGATCTGCTAGAGTGAAGCACCCTGCGTATGAAAATATGTAGGTTGTGACTGAGTGACTAGGTCACCCCATGATATACTCCCACATTTAAAAATTAGATCTGTAGGTAAGCTTACATAAAGGTATGTGAATTAAGAGTCCATTTGGAAATGGGGTTCTTTGTGTGGTTGGGTTTTACTGTTCATATAGTACCACTTATGGCCAAGCAACTGGTCATGCCAAACGTAAATGTCTGAAACGAGTAGCTTAGTCCTGAATCCAAACACTCCTGATAGGGTAACAGGATCGGGTAATGAATGGATGGAAGTAGGTATGTATAAAGGGTAATGGAAGAGAGACATTTATAAATCAGAGATCCTTGAAAGAAGTTAGCAGTATACTTAAAGAAATACAGATAGCTAGCTGCTATAAGAAATGGAGGAGTGAAAGATGTGGAGAACTGGAGGAAGGTTTATATGTATGGGGAAAAGATGCAGTTGGAGATACTGAGAGGAATACTGAATCTGAAAAATTGAATGTTTCTGAACTGCTTCAGAGTTTTGTGATCTTGACAGACCTTAGAGAGAGAGAAAGAGTGTCTGTGTGTGTGTGTGTGGAGGTGGGGGGGGGGGGAGCAAGGTGTGGAAGCAAATGCAGGTAAGAGTAAAGTGAGGTTTGATAAGAGGGCTAACTCATAGTATGATATTCTGGTGAGAAAGATCTGTAATGCCTTCAGCTTGTTGTCTTTTCTCACTCAGTGGTTGTACTCAGCATAGGGGAGATTTTCTTTGTATTACAGAGGTAATTTTTCAGCTTGATTTGCACCTCCAGTCTAATATATTTCGTAAACTGAATAAAATGAATGGGGAATTAGCTGAAGTAAAATAAAAATGCAATATTGGATTGAATTGATTAAGTACCATTGTATAGTGATAGGAAGACAGGTAAATGTGTAAAGGAAATGAAGAGTTCAGTGGCTTATGAAGAAAAGAGATAAATATGCAAAGGAAATTGAGCATTGATGCTTCTGTCTATCTTTCCTTCATTCTTTTCTCTTCCTTCTGCCTGTGGGTGACTCTACACTGAGTGACAAGCCAAATGGTTTCCTGTACACCAGGAAACCATTTACTATGCTGGATGGTAACCATATAACCAAATTATGGTGCCTGGTGGTTTAGTGGGTAATTACGGCACTCCAATCGGATTGAGCCGGTGAAGGCTTATGTCCAAGGAGTGGTTGGGGTTTATTGCTCACGTAATGCCACTCGGATGAGTGAGGCTTGTCACTCTCATCTTAAATGTCAGGACCAACTTTCCTGGCCCCAGGCTTCTGCGCTCCTCATGCGGCATTGTAGGATTGGATGATGGATGGATGGATGGAGTAGATGTGGAAGAAAAATGTCATGTGCTATGAAGGCCTTGCCTGATAAAACAGAAGAGTGAGTACAGCATGTCCTCTTTATGTGTTGCTTTCTTATGTTCTGTTTGGTTACTAGTCATGTCAACCTTTCAGTGTGACTACACTTGGCCATCAGCTGAGCCAAAAGTGGTTAACCACTTAACCGCGGGCCGTCACTTTCGTGACGCTCAGTGGCAATGGCTCAAGTCATGGGCCGTCAGTTGGGTGCCTCTGTTTTCTTTTTAATTAGCCAGGGCCTTCAAAATATAAATATATATGAAAAAGTGTAGGAGATTCCTGAGTGCTATTTATATAACTCATGCTATTTTGGGGCAATATTTTGTGAAAATAAATCATAGCGCGAATTGTCACCGACTGGAAGTGCCAGGACCACCTCACACAACCCCGTGGTTTAGGGGTTAAAGACCTTTTGACTGCTTGATCTTGGCTGCTGAAAATCATGTAGTTGTCCATCAAACACCAGCAACAAGGATTTTTTTTTTTTAATAAGCAAATGGTTCTCACGAAAGTAGTCCCCATTAAGGCATTTAATTCAGGGACATCCCTTATCTCATTCTGGTTGCTGCCAAACAGTTTCATTTTATCCTATGAAAATTTTCTTGATTTGATTGGGTTTGACAAAAACCTATGATTATTAGATAAGTACAGGGGTGCTGGTGGTAGGTGGGGGTGCTCACCATCCACTCACTCAGTGTAGGGCTCCTTTGGATGTCTGCCTTTTTCTCTCTTCCTTCATTTCTTCTTCTGTCTTTCTTTCCTTCATTCTTCCCTTTTCCTTCTGCCTATGGGTGACTTTACACTCCCTCTTCTGTCTTTCTTTCCTTTGCTGTTTCCTCTTCCTTCTGCCTATGGGTGACTCTAAACTGAATGACAAGCCAAATGGTTTCCTGTATACCAGGAAACCATTTACTATGCTGGTTGGTAACCATATAACCAAATTATGGCGCCTGGTGGTTTAGTGGGCAATTATGATGCTCCAATCGGATTGAGCCTGCGTAGGTTTAGATCCAAGGGGTGGTTGGAGTTTATTGCTCTCTTAATGTCACTCAGGGATTAGTGAGGCTGGTCACTCTCATCTTAAATTGCAGGACCAATTTGCCTAGCCCCGGGCTCCTATGATCCTCATGGGGCGGCATAGGATTGGATGATGGATGGATGGATGGATGGATACATACATGCTGGCATACCATATCTTGGTCAGGTCTATTGTAAATTGTATATCTTTTTCATCTAAACTGTACTTTTTATTTCCAGGTTGGGAAGCCAGTCATCTGCGCCACCCAGATGCTTGAGTCAATGGTGAAGAAGCCACGGCCAACACGAGCAGAGGTGTCTGATGTGGGTAATGCTATCATGGACGGTGCTGACTGTGTTATGCTTTCCGGAGAGACGGCAAAGGGAGATTACCCATTGGTGTGCGTACGGACCATGGCTAATATTGCAAGGGAGGCTGAAGCAGCACTGTGGCACAAGCAGCTCTTTACTGAACTCTCACAGCAGGTGTGTATTCGCACCTAGTTAGATCTGTAGCAAACTCTCCATCTGGAATAGAATACTAGAGTTATCCTGATCATGAAAAGGTTAAGTTCTCCCATCATACTTTGTACTTTTTTCTGCAGGGTGCAAGGTGGTGGAGAGATGGATAGATAGAAACAAAGTTTCTCCCAGAGAACGTTAGAAATTCTCTGTAGCTTTGGCAAATTGCTTCTTAACCCTTTAACTGGTGCTGGAGAGGGTTGCCTTAACATGTTGGGAGCTGTCCATTTATATCTGTTCATGGTCAAGGGATTAAAAACACGGAAAAAAAAAATAACTTGAAAGCATTTTTATATTGAATCATGTGGAGCTTTATGTAGTGAATAGGTATTTACACATTGTATTACTATGAAGTAATAAGTTAAATAGTATTTTTGTAATAAGTCCACAAATTATAAATAGATAGCTAATTAAAGCTCCATTGTTTCCTGAGTTGCTAGTTCTCTCTTTTGTATTTTTTTTTTTCCTGGGAGGAACAGTTTGCAGGCGTCTTGCCTTTGGTTCCTTCTTCCTTGCATTAAA